>CM051025.1:69811568-70054068 GCA_027627225.1 Congeria kusceri
CTACTACTACTACTACTACTAGTACTACTACTACTACTACTACTACTACTACTACTACTACTCCTACTACTACTACTACTACTACTACTCCTACTACTACTACTACTACTACTACTACTACTACTTAAACTGCTGCTGCTGCTACTTCTACTACTAATACTACGACTACAACTACTTATACACCATCATCATATTTAACTAGTACTGCTGCAAAAGAACGTGAACTATTTTTTAGATAACCTTATCTTATATAAGTACATCACTAAAGGGGTGTACACGATTTTTTAACGTATGCATTCGGCCAATTTTACTGGTACAGTTTTCCGTTCTCTAATAATAACGTTGTATTAAATGAAAGAGACAGGTTGTAAATAATAAATTCTAACTTAGTGCTGCACATTGCTCCAATTGTGGGAAAAAAAAAGACCGTGAACATTGGTGTATATTAGGCACCCGGTAATAAGGTGTCTTGTTTGTCGATGAAACAATTTCAAGCCACAGTTCTAATTGCCTAATTGCCGCCGACAACAATATTGGAAGCCCATCCAGCCTTGGACGGTGTTCCATGGCCACACATGCTACAAAACCAGGCTGGTATGCGTGGCATGTTGGCTCTGGATGCCGCTTTATCCGATGACACCCTGAGAACGGCCTCCGCCGGAATGACAGCAGCCATAATCGCAGCACGGAACTCTGTTTTCTGCGTTTCCAATCACAACACATTCATAAATAAGCCAGATGCGTTGATACTATGGAGGCATGCAAACGTTTGACAGTGGTTCCTGGTACACCAGGTGTTTCAACGGGGAGGAACGCGGCCTCCGGAGCAGAAAACAGGCGCACGTATTTAACAGGTAGTCTGATTTATAGCGGTGTCTTGTAAACATTGGCCACATTGTAGCAATATTTCTTTCCACACGTTTTAAAACTAGTGTGGCACATCTGTATGCGCCAAATTATGTACGGAAATGGTCGAATGAGGTTAGTGAAGCAGAAATCGGCAGTTACCGGGGAACATAATAATGCTGGCACGAAACGATGAGAAACTGACGGAAGACACCGGTTTAACAATGAGAGATTTCGTATAACTGTTTTTAAGAGATTTCCGCGTATCAATTTTGGGAGATTTCAAATTCATTTAAGACAGATTTCTTATCAATTTTGAGAGATTTGGTATTTAATATGATATGCTTCCACTTTTTATTTTCTATATGTTATTTTTTGCACATTTATATTTTGCGGCAATAAAAATAACAATACAAACTTGTTGCAATTAGAACTGACGCCTTAATGTCAATAAAAATATGTTTAATGTAGATTATTGCACAATTATTGCACAAGTTTAAATCAGTTACATGTATAATGAAATCATATTATTACAAACAATATTAAAGCCGAACGAATTTGGGCATCGGCAATACTAAAACATAATATATAGTATGTTATTTGCAATATTTTAAGCGAATTTGTAAACGTGATCAGTTCTGAGTTCTTATTACATTTACCTATGTTTATCTGGGAGAAATATTATGCGGTGGTAAACCTATACGTCAGTTCATCATGGATCATTTGGCAAAGATGATGAACTTTCTGACTTCTTTCTTGCTTTCTGTGCGTATGAAACGAATTTGCGGCGCTATTTAACCCAAGGGATGCGCAAGGAGGCTTAAAATTGTCCTCTTGAACATATAATGAGGCGCATCGTGGGAAAACCGGTCTTAATGCATGTGCGTAAAGTGTCGTCCCGGATTAGCCTGTGCAGTCCACACAGGCTAATCCAGGACGACACTTTCCGGTTTTAAGGTATTTTCTGTTTCAAGGAAGTCTCTTCTCAACATAAATCCACTGTAGGCGGAAAGTGCCGTCCTGGATTAGCCTGTGCGGACTGCACAGGCTAATCCGGGACGACACTTTACGCCCAAGCATAAAGTCCGGTTTTCCCACGACGCGCCTCTTATGTTCTTTAGTTCAAAATATATTACAGTACCAAGTTATTGCTCAAGCTTAATGAACAACAAATGATCATCGATTTTTAAACAAAAGACAATACAGGATTCCGGAATTGTGTTTGTATCAATGTGTGCGTTTCTTTACAGAAATGCGACTGTGTTTTTTTTTTATAAATCTCATCAAAAGGTTATATTTTAATGCAAATAGTGACGATGTTGATGATGGTGAGGAGGATAATAAGGATGATGATGATGATGGATCACATTACCCCATGCCAAGTTTAGATTTAAGGAAATGACTGTATACTATACGGACTATACTGATTCACTTATTACTTCTGAAAAAAATGATTCAACTGCATTGAGAACAAAAATCTTCTTTTACAGGAGTTTTTTTCCGGATAGAACTGCTGGGGTTTTTCCAGTAAAGCACCGTGTCAGATAACGTCAGTTCTCATTCGCTCGGTATATCCCTTTTGTGGTCAAATTACACCAAAACGGAAGTCACATCCTCAGGGTTACAGTCAGTTAGATAATAAACACATAGGGTTCAGTGTATAATGCATATGATTTTTAAAATACAGTTTAAATGATATGTTTTGGTATCAATTTAAAGGTATATATGTAAGAAATAAGAAAAAAATACAGTTTTAGTCACTACTTTATCTTAAATGGTTCCCAGCTTCATAACTTTTGGCCCATGTATTCATGCACAAAATGGCAGCCCCCATGCCTGTCAAAAAACCGGTGTGTTTATTCTAAGGTACATATTTTGAGTTACAACGTACAGAAATTTTTGACATGCTGTTTTTTCAAAAGGTTATGTCTTTATCTTTCCAACAATGTATGGTGATATATGGGAAGTCGCTTGGTCATGGTGAAAATTGAGATCAAACATTGAATATTTTATACAATGAAGGAATTTATTTGCGCATGCGTAACCTTGTTAAGCTTTAGTCTGTCGACTAGTCAACAATATGCAATGAAAGCAACAGCGACGTTTCTCAGAGCTTCCCGTAACTTGATCTTCGATTGACTGGCTCAGAGTACGGATTGCCGCATAGTCTTCTAGCGAAAAGTGCATCTGTGACATTCGTCAACAGTAACATACGTACGCTTCCTTACTCGATGTTACTAATTTATTTAATGTAAATAAACGAAAATGTCAAAATCGTCATTTTAAGTGCCAAAGAGTGGCATGGCCACTGTTTTGTTTCTGGTCTTATCGCTGATAAAGGTTGTGGTAACATGCGTGTTGATACGTTGTTGTTGTGTGCTTATTGATGACACGGTACCTGCTTATACACGGCAGACACACAGTATTAATAATTATTACGTACGTTATCTATTGTTGTTATTCATAATTGTGTTCATGAGGGCGAACAGACTCAATAATTGTTAATCCAATTTTGAAAAAAGCCCCCTTCCGATAATAATCATTAATGGTATTAAACAAAACTGATTGTGCTTATTTGTTTGCCTCTCCTATTAAGAAATACTGCAAGCTAAATCTATATGTAGATTTCAACATTTTCGAGTATGCACTTGTACTATTTTTTTTTAAAGAAATTAACTGAAGATAAAATGTAATGTATACATGATCATCTTACTGGTATTTCAAAGTGTCATGTTAATTCTCTACTATCATATAGTACAATATCATATCATATATTTTGTTAATATACCATAACTGTTTTACATTATACCATTTTTACATTTGTTAAAAAAAAAAAGTCAACTCCTATTGGCTCAGCTTTCAAGAAAAAAAACTATTACAGACACTCGAATAAAGTGAACCCCGATGACACGTGTAATCAATAGTGCAACCTTCAGTGTAGTTTGACAGTTGGCTGAAGTGGGCTGTTGCCATTTGCCTGGTGCCAGCCCGATCGTATAGTATATTATGTGTTGACACACATGTCATTTTTGAAAACGCACATGTCAAAATTCCATCCTGTCGAATTAATTGAATTAAATTGACTCTTATTAAGTATAGCACGTCATTGACCCGAAAACGAAACGGGGCGAGATTATCGCGGCGGTTAGCTTGTTTACGAAAGAATGGCAAACAAAAACGTACGTACCCCGCGATCGGTGTAATGAACTGTAGTCGTAAATTTGTAGCGTACGTGATGAAGGCTTTCATTCATGAAAATTCGGGCTTGCATGGAAGGAGCGTGTCATACTTTAGTAAACCTTAAAAGATATCGTCTAATAAAATATAGACTCAATAATAATAATTTGACTAATACAATGATGATTTGATATGCTTGTGATGTTTGTGAAACAGTTTTCACTGTTAGTGTTCACCAATTACTGCGCTGGTCCTCAAATTATTCTGATAGAAAAAACAATTACGATTGTATTAAAACAATTGTTTATAAACTAAACACATAATTTATTTCATCACGACATTAACTAACCTTTTGGAAATTCAATGTTACATTACGCCAAGGTTGTATTACTACGATGCAGAAATTAAAATAGTTATTTTTGCGCTCAATTAATTAACTTCAAGATTCATGTTTGAAGCCAAAAAAAACCTGAATTGTCCCCATATGCTTATTCAGAAATCCCGAAACACGTGACACGTGCTCTGCATACCAGTGTGGAGTAAACTCATTCATAACTTTTTGCCACGTAAACGTGTCAAAAGCTGACATTAACAGAAATCCCATACGATGTATCTTGTATCTAAACAATTGAACCAAATATTTCTGTAGCGCTACTCTAGATATCATAAACTAACTTGTAAAACACCGAATCCACGCGTGCCACTACCTCGCAATCTATCAGGTATCTTTATGCGCCGATAGGACGATATCGTGCGTACCTACACCGTGGTCCGGGCTCACATTCATATAACTACCTCTCTGAAATATCGTCTACTTGGTAGTAGTAGATTCCTTAATTCATTCAGCAAATATATTCCCGCCACCGTTCATACAGCGGGAAACGGCAGTTTTTATTGCAGTATTTTATATTGATTGAATAATTAAGTACGTCCTTACGGGTCAATATATTTAAAGTTAACAATTTAAGACTGCCATCATACTTTTTTTTATACACGTGCATTCAAAACAAGCATTGCCTTTGAGGTGTTTCTGCAACTTCTACATTTTAAATGAATCTACTATTAACAGACGACGACGAAGACGACGAAGACGACAATGATTATAATAATAATACTATTATTACTACTACTATCATTACTACTTTTACTACTACTACTACTACTACTACTACTACTACTACTATTACTACTACTACCACTACTACTACTACTACTACTACTACTACTACTACTACTACTACTACTACTACTACTACTACTACTACTACTGGGACTACTACTACTACTACTACAGGGACTACTACTACTACTACTACTACTACTACTACTACTACTACTACTACTACTACTACTACTGGGACTACTACTACTACTGCTACTGCTACTGCTACTGCTACTGCTACTACTACTACTACTACTGGGACTACTACTACTACTACTACAGGGACTACTACTACTACTACTACTACTGCTACTGCTACTACTACTACTACTACTACTACTGGGACTACTACTACTACTACTACAGGGACTACTACTACTACTACTACTACTACTACTACTACTACTACTACTACTACTACTACTGGGACTACTACTACTACTACTGCTACTGCTACTGCTACTGCTACTACTACTACTGCTACTACTACTGGGACTACTACTACTACTACTACTACAGGGACTACTACTACTACTACTACTACTACTACTGGGACTACTACTACTACTACTGCTACTACTACTACTACTACTACTACTACTACTACTATACTACTACTACTACTACTACTACTACTACTACTACTACTACTACTACTACTATACTACTACTACTACTACTACTACTACTACTACTACTACTACTACTACTACTACTACTACTACTATACTACTACTACTACTACTACTACTACTACTACTACTACTACTACTACTACGACTACTACTCACAATGCAGCTATAATTATTTCTGTAGCGCTGCTATTAAATTCAATTTTAAAATATTTCGATTAAATATACCATTACGACATATCAACATGATGCTCTATCGCAATAAAATACTGTAAATATTATTTACTTATTATTGATTCACAAAAGCACATTTATTAAGAACTGTTATGAAATGTTTCAAACATTATAAAAGATATCTAATAACATTATAGGCGCTAATTTACAATTTAATTTTATTTCCTATAAATGTACAAATTTTTTTTCCTTACCACAATCGGAATATTTTATGCCTGGCTTTTCCCTTTTTCGTCTTGATTTTCCACATTTTATCACAGTAGAAAGCAACAAGATTATTATGCAGGTCCACAGAAATGGAATTAACTGTTTTGACATTATTTGCAATTTCTTCCACGGTTCATCAACAACATCCAAAAATGTACCTCACAACCTCCATTCAACTCATTTTAATTTGACTATCAAAACTGTAAATATAATTATTTAAAAAAAACCTATTACAACACACTTTAATATTGCTTATTTGTTATTATTATTTTAACATATTTTCACCATTTTGTTGTACTCTCAAAATAGCTCATAAATAAATAAATTTACCGAACAAAAACATCTTATTTCAATGCACCCCTCTCACTTGCGCAACGTCTTGTTTTCATGGTTATTGTTTTTCAATTAAAAAATAAGAACCTTGCTTTACCACCAGCGGTACTATGTGCGCTTGTCCAGTATTGCATTCAGCTTCATGAGTTATCGGCACAGCAAAACAATCCCCGACAAGTCTTGCAGAGTGCGAACATTAATGCTCCGTCCATAAA
Source organism: Congeria kusceri (assembly GCA_027627225.1). Taxonomy (NCBI): domain Eukaryota; kingdom Metazoa; phylum Mollusca; class Bivalvia; order Myida; family Dreissenidae; genus Congeria; species Congeria kusceri. The sequence goes on from CM051025.1 coordinate 69,818,375, forward strand.
CTGTTCCCAATACAGCACAACCGGGCAAATATTTACGTACAATGTCGACACGGGACCTCACACACTGTTCATTACCAATGTTCAACGTCAACTATTATTTCTAACATGCCACGGACTGATTTGCGCTCCACTCATTTCTCAGTTCGTTTTATACAAACTTCCCGTTCTTGACTGACCGTTCTACAGGTTGACAACGTGAAAAATTGAGAAGCCGAAAAGAATAATTACCATTCAGTGGTGTGCAATTATCCAAACAAAATACTAAACTTTTCAATAACACCCAAAAAGGGGCACCACAACACCACGGTCCGTGTCATTGTCTTCAAAAACGTCAGCGAGCTTTTATTTTCGCACTCGATATCACAGAAGTATTGACAGATTTAAAAGGAAATTAACTTACAATCCGAATATTTATCCCTCGACCCTCCGCACGCTTTAATAAACCGCCAATGTTTGTTCTCCCTGGGCAAGCATTAATTTAACTTATTGGCAATTTTATTTCCCAATTTTTTATACAACATTTTAAGCTTTTGATACACTTTGTTTTTTTTGTTTTTTTTTTTATATATGTGTGATATTAAACGCTACTTATTTATAAGTAATAAGAACGCAATAAATATTTTAATTTAACAACACACATTTTCTAAAATAGTTTGTCCCATAAATTTGTCGTCTTTTTAGGAAATGTTACTAGTTATCTCAACTCTAAACAATAACTTCTTGAATAAAAATTAGATTATAATATAGTTCAACGATTCATCATGCTAATTTTGGAAGGTCAGCCCAACACACTGACTGTTTAATAAGTCTTCGGCGGGCTTATATTTTGGTCAATACGAACACAAACATAGTAGTTAACATAGTTCAGTAACGCTGCGAATTCACTGCGGACCACACACGTCGCTGTAGAGAGATGTTTTCGCTCTATCTCGCACTCTCTACATGCCTGTTTTATGAATGCACGGATATCTTAACATAAACTTGTAACCGTAGATGAAACAGAAATTATCAAATAATCATAAAATGATTTATTAATTTTATATGACATTTGAATATAGGACTGACACTTTTAGCTTATTTCGAATGACGTAAGTAACTTTTTTAAAGTACAAAAATACATTCAACAGTTTGTTTACGCCTGATATATTGGTCTTGTTTATTCAAATAAGTTATCATCTCCGATTTATAGAATAATTACTTTTAATTTGATGAAATTGTTGTAACCATTATAGTTATTAGTTATATTACATATAGTTCATCAATTTTCATTTATGTATAGTTATATACGTCCCAATATTTAAAGGTAACGGAACAGCATAAAATAATTATTGTACAGGTAAAATGTCAGTTAGAAATTGCGACACACAGCGGTCTGTAGAAATACTATATCAAGTTAAATATTGGGTGTCGGTGAAGTTAAATTTGTGCGCTATATCTCAAGTACTTAAAAAATATATTTTGGTGAAATGTTTTACTTTCATTATAATCAACATGTACGATATTTAGTTTCAATTCGTTCTTGACTATGTTCAGCAAGTTTGAACGTACTTTGTGCCTATTGTTTATGTTGATAATAATCTTTTTTTTTAAACATGTAACATATTATGTCTCTTTTCATTGTTGACTCTGTTGAACAAACTAAGAAAGAGTAAAGAAATGACCACGTGACCACGAGACTTGATCCCATACATTTGTATTTTAATAAGTAAGCAATTTTGAATGCAAGCGGTTACGTCAAAATCAAATGTTCAATGATACGTGTATAAAACGAAAACACATTCCATAATGTATAATGCTAGTTGTTTTCACGAATCACACTTTACTTTCGATTAACATCATTATTATACATGTATACAGCATAGTTTTGTTATTTGAAATTAGTTTTATTATTTTGAACATTTTTTTGTTATTACTGTTTAAAATAATATAATAATAATAATAATAATAATAATAATAATATAATAATAATAATAATAATAACTTTATTTCATGAAGAATTCACATTAAGAAACAATATTTTGTTTTTACAATGTGGTCTTCAATAAACAAACACAAATGAAACCATACATGCTAAAAACATACGCGCCAATTAACTCAACTATAATAATAATAATAATAATAATAATAATAATTATAATATTGATGATGATGATGATAACACACCAGAGCGTCATAAACATAAATCATATATATGATTAAGAAATAAACTCAATTAATCATCTTTAAATGCCTTGTGTAACTACAGAAACAACAGTTGGTCGCCAAGGCATTTCATCGTTCGAAAGTACTCGGTCTGCTCCGGAGTCACGCACCTATATTGACTTTCTGAAGGCGAATAAAGAAGAAACATAAAACGATTGATTCAAGAAAAAAACCTCTTGGGAATCCAAGGCTCCCCACGTCGATTATTCGCCACAGGTGGCAGGACTGTACGGTGATGCTGGAAGTGATTGAGAGCAGTTTCGAAAATAAATAACTATGATGGTTTATCCACATGTTTCGATACCACAGGGGCCATATAAACGAAACACGGATTACAAGAAAGCGACGAAACAACACAACTTCAAACAGCTCCTAAGATCCATCGGCGTTTAATCATCTTACACAAACCGTGAATAGACTGTTGAAGCGTTCAGTTATGATCATCTTGTATTGGATGTGAACTGATCATCACCAGAATACCGTGACATGGACAAGGAATGCAATAAGCCTATTTATTCGATCTCGGTTTTATTTGTTTGGTTATATGCAATATATATGCAGAAGCCGTCGCTATACAAACTATACCTTTAAACACGCACCACGGAAGTATACATGGGATTGTACTGACAAAAACACTTGGACCTCACGACCGTTAGGTGGAACACAGTTTGCATTTTACGCTTAAATGATACAATTTGGTAAATATACCGAATTTATGTATTCAAACTCTGCGACATGATAGAAACACACCAGCCCCGGATATATAACTGTACATTTGTTTTAGATTATCCCGAATCCGTAGTCTCATATTGCATCTATAGTGTATATATTATCTATAATGTACGGAATGCGGTTAGCGTTATATGAAATATCGTGCCTCTTACGGCGAGGGCGAGACACGAGAATTGCGCGAAACACGAAGCGAGACACGATATTCCCGCGAGACACGAAGCGAGGCACGATATTGTAACACGAGATCTCGCACTGCCGCAGTATCCCATACCACGATATATCGCGGCAAAATATCGTGTCTCGCTTCCTGTTTCGTTCAATTCTCGTGTCTCGCGGTAAAATATCGTGCCTCGCTTCGTGTCTCGCGCAATTCTCGTGCCTCGCGTTCAAAGGTCGAGACACGAGATGCGAAGCGAGACACGAAGCGATACACGATATTCAGGCGAGACGCGAAGCGAGGCACGATATTATATCGTTCAAATATCGCCCGAATCTCGAGTATCGCGGTAAATTTTCAAACCACGATACAGGAAACGCGAAGCGAGACGCGAGAATCCGGCGACATGCGAAGCGAGGCACGATATTGTATCGTTCAAATATCGCTCGAATATCGAGTCTCGCGTCTACCGGTGCACCAGGAATTAATCACGTTGTACTTGTTTGGATATTATTTTGTAAAAATATGATGATGATGATGATGATGTTGTTGTTGTTGTTGATGATGATGATGATGATTTTGATGATAATGATAATGATGATGATAAGTAACACCGAAGTTGAGTTGACACCAAAGTGCGTTGCTACATAGGACAATAGGGCAATGCACCTATCTGCTTTAGTGCATGATGCAACCCCACGTCGTGTTGACCTACTTTCAGTGTGTGAAAGTTAATTTGAAGAAGGCCTTTAGTACACAACTATTTAACAACGCAACAGAAGTAATTGCAGCCGCAGTTTCCTCAAGACGGATGGGCGGACGGACGGACAGAGAGACAAAGAGACAGCCTGACAGAGAGACAGACCGTTACTTCTACAGCAACAGGCTTTTCATAAAAATAAATAATAAGCATAAATAAAACGTAGTCATCATTATAGTTCAAACAGAAACAGTTATCAAATCGAGTAGAAATAGCCACAAAGCAGCAGTATCATCCAGGCGAATGGGTGGACTGACGGACAAAGAGGCTAACAAACAAACAGACAAACAGGCAGGCAGACAGGCAGACAGACAGTGGGCCGTCATGGACTGGGCCGTCATGGTCTGGGCCGTCAACGACTTGGGCCGTCCTGATCCGCATTCGTTCGTTAGGAAAACGAGTGTTTCCCTGCTTTGCTTTCCAGCTTTTAAACCGCGAGACTCGATATTCGGGCGATATTTGAACGATACAATATCGTGCCTCGCTTCGTGTGTCGCCCGATTGTCGTGTCTCGCTTCGCGTTTTGAGTATCGTGGTTTGAAAATCTACCGCGATACTCGAGATTCGGGCGATATTTGAACGATATAATATCGTGCCTCGCTTCGTGTCTCGGCTGAATATCGTGTATCGCTTCGTGTCTCGTTTCGCATCTCGTGCCTCGACCACTAAACGCGAGGCACGAGAATTGCGCGAGACACGAAGCGAGGCACGATATTTTACCGCGAGACACGAAGCGAGACACGAGAATTGCGCGAAACACGAAGCGAGACACGATATTTTTCCGCGATATATCGTGGTATGGGATACTGCGACAGTGCGAGATCTCGTGTTATAATATTGTGCCTCGCTTCGTGTCTCGCGGGAATATCGTGTCTCGCTTCGTGTTTCGCGCAATTCTCGTGTCTCGCCCTCGCCGTAAGAGGCACGATATTTCATATGGCACTAACCGGATTCCGTAATAATGTGAAACATTCCAATCATTGCACAGGGAAAGAGTCATTTGAACAAAAACACACTGCTTTATTATTATTATTATTTTTGTCGTTATCCTTGATAAGTATTGACAATTACAAATGGGTGGACGACTCATTGGCAGTGAAGGCCATTAATATGCCGTGAAAGATCTTTCATCCTGGCTGACAACCCAGAACAACGTGGCAGATATTAACGGGTTGCAATACCAAGCGCTGGAAGTCTCGTTTCTGGTGTTTGCGTTTTGTTATATGACAATGCCTGTGTCGACCTACTGCCTAAAAAGACTACGTATGGTCTGTTCTGAAATGACGCACGGAAATAAAGGAAGTAAGAAGTAGAAGGGACTAACGCAAAGTCATACGCTGAAATAAGCAAATGCATGTCATTGTGGAAACTACCTATGTCCTATACACAATTTTCATTTCACTTACGGTCACTATATTAAATGGAAAATTTCGCGTTACTACCTAGATCTGCATACGATAACAAGTTAAGGATCGATATTTTATTTTTACAAAAGTTAAATATTCTCTCGAAAGTTGGACAATGTTCATGGACAGTTTTCGCGATAATTACAGTTGTTTCGCCAAAAAAATTCGATTATCTTATGCATTAATATGCCTTTTTTTCTTGATAACCAGATATTTGCACGAAAACGTCCAAACAGTTTCGCGAAAGTTCTGTTTTAAGTTTTCTCCAATATTTGTGAATAGTACACGAAAATTAACAGGTTATCTTATTTAGAAGTATGTCGTCACAGGGATAGTTTTGTAAAGAGACATATTCGAGTTTAATTATGGTATATTATGGTATATTCCATACACAGTTCAAAGGCACAGTGATAAAGAATTTATTTGAATATTAAATGACCACACCTTCCAAATGTTGAAAGTGAAATAAAAAAAAAAAAATTACTTTTGTGGCCGTGTGCATTTTGCGAAGTTCAAATGATAACTTCTATACACATTTCACTGTAAAACGGTCACGGAATGGCTGTTTGCTGTTATATATCAACAATAAAATTTGATTTAAAGTTATAATTGTACTTATGTAAATATTATTCGACGAGCCACTTATAATAAACTGAATAAATTACAAAACACGTAATTTACTTTTCAGCAATAACGTTCGAAACCGACGACGACAAAAAGTATTTAAGTGTTTTGAACAGCATGGAATTCAATTATTAATTCTTAGGATGTTTTTCGTTAGTAATTTAGACGGTGCCTTACTTCATTTGAAAGGATTAGATTTCATATCGGCACATCGTATATCATGTTTGTAAATGATTTACAAATCCCTTCGCTTTATAACTTGCCACACATGAAGACTGGCTCCAGAAAGCGCTTCTGAATTAACATTTAGCGACATACGGATCATACAGCTAAATAAAACTCGACTCTCAGTAATTGAAATAATACAATATAAATTACATTGATTTGAAAACATCCCAATTAACTATATGATATAGTGAAAATTTCACCCCCGTGTCGTGTTATTGTGTGTTTGTAATTTAAAGGGAGATTACTAAAACGTTCTTCCATTGAAAACATGGGTGGGTGGATCGTAGTTCAGTTTACCTTTTATGACCAATAAACATCGACATAGGCGACCAAGATCTAATAAATCCGTATGGAGCCAGCCCTGAATGACAAACAGAGGCGACCAGTCTGTAACGGTGAACTGTTTGCAATTCCACTTCCAAGCATGATTACTTTGCGGATGATAACATATTTATTTTTAAAAATATGTCTTATTTTTAATTTTTGTCAGCGGATTCTATTACCTTTTTAAACTTGAAATTTCAAGAATATTATAATTTAACATTTAAATTCAGATGATACAATACATTCAAAATTCTGCAGCACATTTAGTATCTCGTTCCCACTAGTTAGTATCTCGTTCCCACGAATTAGTATCTCGTTCCCTCGACTTAGTTTCTCGTTGCCTCGACTTAGTATCTCGTTCCCTCGATTTAATATCTCGTTCCATCGATATAGTATCTCGTTCCCACGAGTTAGTATCTCGTTCCCACAAGTTAGTATCTCGTTCCTACGAGAGTGCATGTCTCCTCTGTGCCACCGTAGTACCAAGTGTTCGTGTGTGTAAACTTATTAAATCAGTTAATTTGGTGATAGTCAGCTACAATAATTTGATAAATCTTTCGGCTAATTTCACCGTATCAACATTTGTGGAAGCGTTGTCTGTCGATCTAGTATTTACACAGTTACGAGAATGACCATGAAACTGTAAAACTGCGAATGCAATATGGTTGGGCTTGGTAAACTAGTGTTCGCAGAATCCAGTCATTATCAATGTCACAGAATCCGAACTCAGTGATGATCCTTTTGATGCTAAATCTTTTAGTAAAAAAAAGTCGTCACAAACCTGTTGAAGTTCAGAGCGGTCGTAATAATGAAGACGAAAAATAATAACAAGTCATTCATATTTTATTGTCACAATTTCACGAATAGCTTGGTCACTGTTGAAAATAGAGTCAAACAATATATACTTTACACATACATGCATTATTTTTTCTCTATACCAGTTGCAAATTCAGAGCACTCGTCAAATTCTGGCGGCCCGTTTGTAGTAGGCTGTGTAAGTTTTGAACAGTGCTTTGGTAGAAAAAGTTATACGAAGGGAGAAAACTCGTTCATGATTATGTAATCAAGTAACGGATTACGTTTCTTACTGTAAATCTGTAATGAGTAAATATAACAAATACAAGCTGAGTCTTAATTACACCATTTCATTAACCAAAGGCATAATGTATTTGCTATGCATTCTCGTTAATGAAACACCTTTCTTGAATAGGGGTGAGGGATCGGTGTCCTAAACAAGTCGTTGAAACGACTTGTAGGATATTGATAAGCACAGGTATTTGGTAAATTACCTACGTTGGCAAGCGAAATTTTATAAACGGTGTTATTTAAAATCGATTTGTTCAACAACGTTTACGCAATCTGAATTCTTTGAAACTGAGTGCTAATATACTTCCTTGTTAAGTTTTATGATTTTCACTAAATTGGCATTGGGAAAATTATTGATTAGTCCGTTTGATTGTAACTTGATCAATGTGCGATTGTTCAATAACATAAATATATAATCGTTTTTTGAATATGATAACTTATTGAATAACAAAAACGCATTCAATTCAAGCGATGAGCTCATTTGGCTAAATTCTGTTTTGTTTAAGCACTGCATATAGCAGACGCATGGATAAATTGTGTTTTGTTTAAGCATTGCATATAGCAGACGAGTAATATCATGCTTCTGCGTGTTTAAACATCGGTTAAAACTATATATGTCGTTAAGATCAACTCACACGATAATGGTAAATAGGGCACCGGATTTAAACCTTGCTATATACTGATTAAAAATTTTATTGTAAGTTTTTATTGAGATCGAATGTAAACTTTGTAACAGTGAAGTTTATTTTGGTTCAATATCAAATTCAAGGATTATCAATCATGGGCAGTTGTTTTGGAAAAAATAAAACAGGGCAGGTGAGTACCATTTCGTTCATTATTAGTGTTCAAATATGTGTATTAAACAGTTATGTAGTGAATATTTGGGTTTAAAGATTAGCAATTTGTACAAATAAGGTTGTGTGACTTAATTTACAACTGACCTTGTATAATAGAACAACTGTGATGTTAAATGTATGTGAGGATGATGATATGTAATGGACATCATATTAAAGACAAATTCACTAAATACACTATTTTATTATAATTGTGTTAACCCCCAACATGAAAGTAAACACACACTCTTTCACTTTCTTGATGCAAGGTATTGATGTTATAAAGCACAAGAACTGATGAGACAACATACATTTTCTAGGTTAGAGGATACTGATAACATTTAATTACGTGCCATTAATGTTATTTGTTTATTATTATTATCATTATTATTATTATTATTATTATTATTTTATCATCATTATTATTATTACTATTATTATTATAATCATTATCATTATTATTATTATTACTATTATTATTACTATTATTATTATTATTATTATTATTATATCATACACAAGGCAATGTGGGTCGAGATAAAAACATGACCTATGCTGTATAAAAATAAATAAAAATGCAAGTACCAAAGCGCTAATATTCGAACCATAGAATTATATAACGTTACAGTAACACGTTCCAATATTTTGGTACCCGATTGCCAATATCGTACAACGAACATACGAAAACACGATTGTATCATTTGTTATAGCTACAATCATAGTCTGGTATCTAATTACAGAACCCTTAGGTCATTTTATTGCCGAAATGTCAAGTTAATAGTAAGGTAAGGTAAGGTAAGGTAAGGTAAGTAAGGTAAGTAAGGTAAGGTAAGGCAAGGTAAGGTAAGGTAAGGTAAGGTAAGTAAGTAGGTAAGTAGGTAAGTAGGTAAGTAAGTAAGGTGAAGTAAGGTGAAGTAAAGTGAAGTAAAGTGAAGTAATGTATAACCGTAACGTAACGTAACGTAACGTAACGTAACGTAACGTAACGTAGAGCAAAGCAAAGCAAAGCAAGGCAAAGTAAAGTAAGTAAAGTAAAGTAAAGTAAGTTTTAAATTTTAAGTTCAAGTTCGTCATGGTTAAAACTGCCGAATGTATACGTTAAAACTTCAACGAAGGAGTTTCATGGATGACTTAACAGAAGAATATCGCGTTGGTTCTGTGTGTGGTTATTGATAGATGTTGTTGGTGTCCATACAGTGATGATCTAGACAAGTAAATATGGAAAGAAGCATATATGAATTGGGTGCGACAATCGGTTCCTTTTGGAAAATAATTTTTATAATTCCAGGATTCATCAGAGACGCCAGTGGCTAACATGTTTGTAAAACCTTTTTCTACTTTTTTTGTACTAGATCTACATAACTATGTCTATGTTAAATTTAATAGAGATGAATACGAATTGTGTTTTTAAAACTAACTACTAATTAATGTGTGATTTTTTTATTTTGGATTTTAATTAAATACTTATAATAATACACTAGTAAAAGAAAAAAAGAAAATATAAAAGAAAAAAATCCAAAACGGAAACAGGAGTTCAAATATAACAAATATAAAATAGTACATATTGAGTTCACGTAATTCTCGTTCTCGTTACCAAATATACTAACTGCCCTACAGTTTAATCAGCGAAGCCGACAGGGCTCAACTGTCTGGCGCTGGTAGTAGCAACAAAACTTACTTATCGTCATAATTATGTTCACTTTATATGCGCGTAATATGAAACATAGTACGTTTACAAGGGCTTATATTTAAATTGTATATATTTATATATTTATTTATAATAAATAGCAATTAATAACTAACAGTTTAGTTAACTTATGAAATACACAACAATTTATGTTTTATAATTATATCGTTAACATTATAATGTTTAACCAATACGAAGTAACAGCGGGCAAAATGATGATGAAGTATACGGTGGTACCGCTTCAACGCAACCGCATCTGCGGACTTCTCAACGATCGGAAGACATACCATCTGACATTTCCATCCCAGGAACGATTCCAATTGCACGAGAGGTAAATGTTTCTTTCTAGCAAAAATAAACGTCATAAATAGTGTTATAGATAGTTTTAAATGTATAGAGTTTTTTTAAGTTTAACACAGTTTTGTTCATTTTGATATTTGATAGCCACGCTGATTAAACAAATGTTCATCTTTTTCGATTAATACAGAACAGAACAGAACAGAATATTTATTAAACTTAAGCATTACAAGCTTATCGTTATACAAATATACAATGAAAAGATACATGGTATGAGATATGTAAGGTTTTAACAAGTACATGTAAACATTTCTACTGTTAATATATTGATCTAGGAACACCCTCATTAGAGTGAGAGTGTTAAACGGTATGTTTAAGTATGGACACATAAAATAGACAGTAAACGGTTTAGTAAATAATACCATAAACCAGCAGCAAGGCTACAATGTCTGAACAATTCACCTACGTAAAAGCGAATAATGTATAATTTGTTAAACTATATACATTAATGTGTCTCTTAATTGGAAGGCTTTATGGCAATATATTGCCAGTTTTTGAATAATTGTTTTATTTTCGCATTTCATTAAACAAATAACACCATAGGCAAATGTACACAACAACATTCGTTAACGTAATTAACTTAATTATACAAGGTAGGATAATAACTCGGCTTACTCAATTAAAACTTTCAACTTTTTGTAACAAGGAGTTGATCAACGTAAGAAAGCTCACACGCACTTATTGCATATAAAAGAAAAAACAACAACATAAAACTATAAATGTTATTCTACAACCTACATTTGTCACTACAATATTTCAAAACATATTTCAGTGCATGCAAATGCTATTTCAGAGTATTGTTTCTTTTTCCAAGGAGCCTCGACTAAATAATTGTGACTTTAATAACATTTAGAACATATTAACATGCTTTAATTGTATGAGCTGCTAAACTTGTCACAGGCAAAAACAAATGGTTATTAACTATTAAATGAACATTTAGCGGGAGCCCGACACAATGGAAAAAGGCGTAACGGACGAGAAGAAAAGGTAGAATTATTTTGCCTTTCTAATTGTTACATTTTAATATAATTAAAATCTGTATTGGAACAATATGTCTCGTGTTTTTAAATCACGCAAAACGAGGGGTACATTTTCAATCATACCACAAAGTACACAGTTGTATCTCTACGAGTAGAGATTTTCTTGCGTTTTAGTCTGGCGTTTTCTAAAATTATAATATCAGTATATTACTAAATTTTGACAAGTTTAGAACTGTTGAATGTATTCACACGATGCGACAGTTAGCTCAGATACGATCCCGGAACATATCTGTCTTACACATCACATTATAGTATATATTCTATTACGGCACGTGGCAAGTTTTCCATAGATAAAACAGGAAATCAACATTGGGTTATTCTGCAACAAATCATGGGTGGAGCCTTATGTTTTGAAAATAGTTCCGGAAATTCGAAGAAATTGTTCTGTAAAATGCACGTGCTTAAACGCGCGATAGCGAAATTGTGACATACAAATAATTTCTGCATTATGTAGTGCAATAAAACCACATTTGTAGATACATATTTTATATGTAAGTTCACAAAAACACGTTTGCGTTTTGCTAATACCCCTTTAATTTGCGCTTGTAAGCATAATTTTTTACTGTATTTATCAACAAGTATGACGTCAATAGCTCAGTGCTTATCAATAAAGCTGATGTCATTTGGAATTGTTATTTATTGACGTCACAGAAACGCACGAGTGAATGTACTTTGAGGAAATGGGCGGAGTATAGATAAATATACTTCTTATTCATAACCTTTACAAATACAGACGAATTTTATACAAGATCATGTCGTTTCGATGCTTTTTATCAAACCACTCGGGCTATCGCCCTCGTGGTTTAATTCCTACGCATCGGAACTCCAAACCGTTCTTTATTACCGCAAAAACCAACGCTTACCCGTCAATGATTTCTTAAACAATTTATGCCTTATATCACAATTACACAAAGTTAGAACTAATTGTTAATGTACCCAGTTAATGACTAGAATAAATCTAGTACTGACCTCATATTTCTGATTGAAGTAGGTCGACTATAGACTATGAAGCAATGAATACACTGTCTTTTTCTGTATACTGATTAAAGCATACATGCAAACAAACATGGTTTAGCCAAGAGGTTGAAAAAAAGTTAACCGCATAATTATTTATGTCGCTTTAGATACACTCGAAACGATTCACTACACGAAGTCTCATTTACAACAACAACGATAGACAAGCCCAGCGAAGAGTTCCGCCAGAATGCAATTGTTAGAGAACTTCAAAAGCGTATTGAAGAACTAAGGTATAGGTCATAATCGCTGATGTACCTAGTTCTTTTTCTTGTTACATTACTTGCCAGCAATCACTTAATAATATATATTAAAGAGTATTTTGGCGTTAACAAGTCTTCTCCATTAGTAACCTTGATGGAAATATAAAGCTTCAAAACAAGTTTCATTACATTCCAAAGTATTGTAAAGTTCAAAGGTTTATAAAAATAGAATGCGGTTCGGAAATCTAAAAGCAGTACTTTGCAAGTATTTGTCCAAATATCTAGAAGAAATATGTTGCCAATTTAAACCTCTTACTATTTGAACAAAGAAATGCCTGCGCCCCACCAATGCGCGCATACGTGTTGTTACACATGTATTGCATATATTTTGTTTCAAACGTACATATGGATAGTTCAGTTTGTACAACAAAAACAGGAAAATTTAGCATTTCGTTACCATCACATTACATAGTGTTTGTTTTCAGAAATGAAGAATTTGCTTTTGTCCAGCAAATAGATGAGTATAAAAAAGAAATTCAGCGACTAAAAGCGGAGAAAAATAGGGAATGTTCAAGGTAAAACTGCACTACACTGTATAGTATACATATATCTCAATAGTAGTTTATTTTATTTGTATTTTTTCTCATTTTTTACATGTTGCCTACACGTGATATTTCAAAAAGGTATTTTTCTCTGACTTAACGAGTAGTTCAGGAAAAGCACAAAGTACCACTGATCAGGAAAAAGAAATAATGCGACTTAAAGAAGAAAACGAGAATCTACAACTAAGGTATGTTTGAATTAACAGTTTTTTTATTATGAAATTATAAGTTCGAACCTCATAAAAATCATGTATAAAATTCATTTTATATATAATTGTTCTTAAATCAATAAAGGTTTGTTATCTGATTAATACGATGCAAGAGTCGAACACTGCGTACAAATATTAACGGTAATTTCATAAGGTTTCAATTTCAAATACTCGAATATTAAACGTTATTCGTGTATATGTAAATTGTATAATGTATAACACACGTTTTTATTATCAAGTGTCCTTTATATAATATATCATAAAATATAAAGTTGAACTTTGTAGACTAAGCCGGATAGCATCTGATCAACTTACGGATAACAATCCAGACATTGCGGACCTCAGTGATAAACACAGAGCTGTCAAATTGGGAGAGAATTTCGGGGAAATATACTGCAACGAGTGGACAGCTGCCTTTGACAGCCTCACAGAACGACTTAAGAAAACTGAACGTGAATCAATAAGTTTGCTTTTGAAAATACTTCAGGTATTAAGTTTTTGGTTTATTACTGTGTTCGTCTGAGCTATTTCGATAATATACTAATTAGTTTGTGTTGACTGTTTGATTCTCTAAATGTTCATAAAATTGCCTTTGTGTTTGCTCAGACTATTAACAAAACTTGCAAGAAGCGCGCAAAGGACCAATTAGAGACTCTTCGAAAGAATGTTGCAGATTTCATCGGGACTTATGAGGTACTGGTATTTATGTGTAGTTCAGAAACATAACTAATGCATTGCCCGAAATAATAAATTCTTGAATTGGTTTAATAGGTAAATGAACCATTTTATAAAAGTACATTTAAAGTGTATTGAATTAAAATATAACTGGTTATTTTGACTTATAAAAACGTCAGCTGATTTAAAATTATTATGTTGCTTCGATAATACGAAATATAATATATTGTTTTAGCTTCCTCACAACGTTACAGTTACGCTGAAGGCACTGAAAGACGCAAAGAAGAAATGTTACACATTAACACTTTCAAATTTGAAGGAAGTAAGCAATATTTATATTTAGTTTTGCCTGTTTTATAGTGTTATTATAGGTGTATGAACTATGCACCCGTTTATGCATGCATTTATTATCTTGTAATGTACTGAATCACACTTATAACGCAACACTTCTTTTTTATAACTTTTCGACTATTTATCAAAGGATTTAGTCACTTTTTGGAATATCAATAAATAAATGATTTTTTTAATGCAACTTTTTGTTAATATTTGTACATGGTGTCATTGTGTGTTTTTTTTTCTGTGATTTTGATTATTAGAAATTATGTTCGCCTGGCTGTAAATAGATAAGAATAAAAAATTCTACGGGTATTTAAGAATCATGTATTTATTTATATTCCAAATGTATTATAAAAAACACGTGTTGAGTTAGAAGTGTGATTTAGTGTACATGTATGTAAGCGGTACAACTGTGTTAGAAATTGATCGATAAATATAAAGCTTTGCATTTACCCATTTATATAGTAGTTTTAACATTTTTATATAAGGACATTCACATCAGTCTGACCAGAGGAATAGGGCAGGATGTACTGGAAGATTCTAACGTAATGAAATATGTGAAGTCCGTTACAGAAGTGTGTTGGTTGATGAACATTTCGGACCCTCCGCTAGTGATTCACGCAAAGTGCAAAACCAATTCACCGTTGGACAGAAACTACTTTATCGAATACATGTCCCGTGGGGATACTGTTGACTTTTTGGTCTGGCCAGCACTGCTCTTGTGCAAACACGGCTCTATTCTTCGAAAGGGCATTGCTGAACCAAAATGAGGTATGAATGCAATTCTCTAAAGACGACCAAGAACATTGTGTAACGTAAAATAACCATTTAAATCGGCAGAAGAGGCTGAAACGTATAATTATAATATAGTTATAATACTTTATTTGGTTATATGTTCTTTTGTTCAACACGGTTAAAGTTTTAGCAGTGCGTTGCTTAATACAATTGTATATGTTAAAAAATGAGCGTCCTAACTAATAAAAAAGAACGATGACAACGTTGGGCTGACAGTGCAAGGTTCTAACTGTCTCCGCTGTTACCGGCGGTGTAAAAAGTAAACGGACTAAGTATAATGAGGTTTGTAACTGCGACTGTATATGTGCATCATTGTATATCGTCATATGTTTGAATATTATTATGTTCTTATGTACGTTTAATCACCGAAAGGTAGAAATAAAGAGAATATTTTTATTTTATTTTGCTATGTCCCGTGTAATGGAAAACAATAAAAGTTAAGCCGTGGAAAAGAACTCAAGTAAAACTGCAGTATCTGCAGTTAAGTTTATCTACAATGTGACAACAAACACCCATACTTGATATGGAACCATAAAAGATACTTTGCGCTGTCCTTCTTCATAATATTATCTAATATGTAACTTAAGAGATACATTTTCAAAGGCGAATTGTTTGTAAAAACGACGTGTCCATAACGTACATGCATCAAAAATAAGACATGCATTTATTTCTCCGAGACATATTTTGCCAATTAGCAACCCCTTTATTGCTTTTATCATATCTGATCTGGTCGGCTTTTTCGAGTCTGAGGAAACTCATATAAACTGTGCATTTGATGGAACGGTCATATTTCTATCCAGCATCGAGGACAACGATGGTCGCCATGCAGACGTTGTGGTTTAACGAACCACTTAACAATGGATTGCCGGAAAAAACAATGGTTAGACACGCGGACGTATTTACTAGTACATACTAATTATTACAAAGCTGTCAAGAAACGTATGATTATTATAAGAATACGCCCCCTGTGCAAGGCCTTTTAGTACAACAGGTTTGCTTCGTGAAAAGACCATAACAGGCTGTGCAAAATGTTTATATTTCCCTTTTATACACCCTATGTTGTACAAATAACACATCTCTGAAAATATATTACAATGATGTACATTATTTAAAAGTATAGAAAGTGAAACATTATAAAGATGGTAGTACCGTTGACATGTATATTCCTTTTGGAGGATATACATTTATATGAATAATAAATTAATATTTGCAGATGCTTACTCATTATGCGAATGGGAGCGCAGTTTTCGAAGTAACTTGATAATTTTTCACAGTTAAACTAATGTCATTTGCACGAAACAGAACACACACATATATATATATATATATATATATTAATACAAAGCTTGTTTAGGAATAAACAAGATATTGAAACCTGTACCGGGAAAAAATTGAATTTTCTATTTTACGAAGGATTTAAAAAAGCTGTGTCTGAGTTCTTTAGAAAATCTGGTTTTGCTTCCGGAGACACAAGTAAATATCAAAGGCGTATTTATTTCATTTTATTTAAATGAAATTGTTTTAGCAAAAAATCATAATAAAACGGCTTATAACAAATTTATCTTAAACAATGAAAAACCTTCAAGTCAAATTAAATGGAATGGAACTTTTGATAATATAGATTGGAGGTATACGCACAGTTTTGTTTTTAGAGTCTCCAGAGACACATACATACAATGGTTGCAGACTAGAATTGTACATAGAATTTTAGGAACTAGATCTTTGTTACATAAAATGAAAATTGTAAACGACAACATGTGTATTTTTTGCAAGACACATGAGGAGACATTAATTCATCTGTTCTGGGAATGTGAACACATACAGCCAATTGTTAACCATATCAAAAATGAGATAGCCTTAAATCATATTAACTTGCCTTCACTTTCATGTCAAGACATGCTTCTTGGAATTTGTAACGAAAAAATGACTCATGTAAACATTTTGTTACTTCAAACAAAAAGGTACATTTGTATGTGTAAAAAATCAAATAGAATTCCGACCATTCAAGGACTTAAGAAAAATCTGCAGATAGCATGGGAAATCCAAAAACACACTTGGTGTGAGAACGAGTTTCCGAATTGGTCAGTTGTAAGACTCTTGATACAATGAACCCAAAAGTATGCTAATATGATATTAAAATATACACTAACCTTATTATATATTGTCAGTACACTGTGTTCAATTTTTATTTATTTTTATTTTTTTATTTTGTTATTTTTATTTTTCTTTACTCTGCAAACTCAAATATTTTTGCAGCATGATTTGCTGCAAATATTTGCAGTACAGCTAATCCATTGTAAACAGTATTTACTAAGTAATAGATGTATTTTGTAATGTGTTAACTGCTACATCATATGGAATGTTTGTGTATCTACATCATTGACAATTGTTTCTAACACATAAAAATGAAACTAACACAAAAAAACTCTGTACGGTATGGAGCTGTGAAATAAATGTTATTTTCCAAAAAAAAAATAAAAAAAAAAAAAATAAAAAAAAAAAATATATATATATATATTAATACAAAGCTGTATACACATTAAGTATATTGGTAACATCAATCTATCTGAAAATATCACAACTCGCTAGAAATATATATTATTTGCGATTTTCAAACACCCAGCCGTGCAAACAATGAGAAAAGGTAATACGTCTCACCTGATTAAAATATTTAAATAATGCAGAATAATATGCAATGCTACAGAAAAGCTCAATAAAGGCGAGTTGGTCATCTTCCGCAATTTTAGCACTGAAGATAACCGTTACGTCGCATAATAGACATCACATTCCCCTGAAACATGCCATAGGGGAACTCCAGATGTGTTTACTAGCAGTGCTGCTGTAAAAACATGGTGTCGCTAATAATGGTCAGCACATTTTAGAAACCATGACCACTTGCATTATCATGCATTAAGCAGAAATGCTTAAAAATCATTCACGCAAAATATGTTTTCACTATAATCACGACAAAAGAACTAGAAAATATGACACAAAATGTATTAGATGTTCCGTAATTATTTGATTTATTATAGAAACAACGTTTTCGTTGTATAGCATCCGTTGCCTGTTCGCATAGAAGCCGGAGAACGCATATTTGTTCAAACAGATAGGCCACCGTCGAGCGGGGCTCGCGCGGCATCGTAATGCTATGTAGCGTATTAAAGTCTATATGTGATACGATGCCTTCTTCCTGATGCCTCAGCTCCATTGCGTTCTCGTTCCCCGTACATCCCATTATTCCAAGCTTCTGTGATTTATGAAGACATCAACATCGTATTCGAAGACATCTGGTTTGAAATGCTTCCTGCTTTCACGAGGCCTACTGCGGCAAAGAGCTCCGAAGCTTACAATACTGTTTCATCTTACATTCTTAAGTCTGCCAACCTTCAGAACCATTCTCGAATGAGATTTCGTGAGAGACGGACAGTACCACGGAAGGTTTGGAGCAGATTGCCCAACGACTCAGAATACAACCCAAAACGGAAAATACCTATAAGGTCTATAATACGACGTTTTCATCAACACATTTGTAGAACTGACTTAGAGTAGTTATAAGTTTATGAGGCCCTTCCGCATCGAAGCAACATAGTGTGTTGACCTTATTACATCACACTTATCTTAGTTGCCTTTTAGAGACACATCGAAAGTTCGAAAGAATTTTGAATCATAGTTGCGATTTTCTGCTATTTATTTGTTTACTCAAACATAACAGCAATAAAAGTTTTAACAAAACACTGCACTATACAACAGTAAAGCAATGCGTTGTTCAAGGATAGATTAAAAACCTTGCATGGGTGTATTTTCAGAAACAATACAGTATGTTCATTTGGAATCGAATTCTGTCAATTGAGGTTACAAGGCTACTTGTTTTAATTAGGTACACAATAACTCATATTCATAATTGCTGATTGATCATGATTAGGAGAATTTTTTATTTAACATAATACAAATTGTGTCATATGGCCAATCGATTTATAACATAGATAAAAAGTGATTGATGACATATCGTAAAATTTCTTGCAGCGCAATACTGGAGAAATACACATTATGAACCAAACATATAACAAAACAGTTGTTTCCAATGTCCAAAAGTATTGTAAATCAAAATTTCTTGAAACTTTGCTTAAAGTGATGCGGCTTTTAAACGTACCGATCATTATTTAGTAACCACGAACAGTACAGATGTGATATACAAGTATGAACGTTGCATAGAAAAACGGCAATTTGCTTAAGGTTTTGACAGTATACCAGTTGTATACAAAAAGAAATCACGTATAAAAAAAAAAAAGAAAAAAAAAAAAAAAAAAAAAAAAAAAGAAATCACGTATAATCAATAGTTTGCAGATTTCACTTCGACTTGCTCGTCAGTCTGGTACCCAGAGTACTATATGTAATAGTACGTCTGTCATGGACTGATAATGGTGGACTATCACACGACAAAACATTTTATATAGGAAAAGAAGGCAAGTTGTTTATTAAGTTTCCCGTGTCGTGGTAAAGTTGATTTTTGATATTAATAATAGTCATATAAAGTAGCACAGCTCACATTTTGGAGTAGAATTATATGGAATTATTGATTTTTATAATCTAAATGTTTGAAGTAGGATTGGTATTCTCACTTGTTTGAATTAACTGTCTCTATGAATGAAAACATATTTTAATCTATATATATATATATATGTTGTGTTTACTGTTTGTACGGGGAAGTAGATCTTCAACCCTTGGAGATATAGCCAAAAAAAGCCTTTTAACAAGGTATTATTTGGAATTAATATTCCACTGACATATTTCCCCAGTAAGTTCAGTTGATTGCAGTTTTGAGCTTCTATAACTTTTGTTTTTAACTGTTTTGCCTTTACACCTCTTTAGGTGCTAGACATTGATGGAGATACCGGGAAGCTATTAAAATAAGGGCCAAATACATCTAGACAATATCAGTTACATTAAAGATTTATTGTGTGTGGAAATATTTGGAAGGCTTTGATGGGCAAATTATTGCTGGAGATTTGACATTAGTTTGGAAATTGAGATTTAAGGTTGTTAGAGATTGTTAGTCTGGAGATTGTATACGGGTGGTGATTTCATGTTTTCATGTTGAGTGATTGTTCAATGGGAAATTAGGTTCTCCTAACCAGTGATTCACTGTCAAGTTAAAATGTCCAACATAATTAAAGAGCATTTTATCAATACAATGCAATGTGTTTTGTAAAGAAAAATTAAAACGTACATCATTGTTTTATTCATGTGATATGTGTTTTTCAAAAACAAAAAATACAAAAATAATACTATTGAAAAATCTTTTTCCCAAACCGAACATGGAACAAACTTCATGCATATATTTTAAAACCTTTAATTTTAATATCACATAAAACATACAAACATCGAGTCAAATAAAAATGACAGTCACTTGTCCCAGTCTAGACAAAGATGCTAGTGCTTGCAGTTTCATAAGCTGGAATGAACTGAAAATAAAAGGAATTTAAGAATTACACATAAGCATCGTTAAATTAACTAATTTATGCAGAAATTAAAATGCATGAAACTGAATATAATATTACATAAACTGCACAAAGAAACAATGATCCTGATAAGTTGTCCGAAATTAAATGAAAATCAACACGTCTGTATATATAGCCAGTTTGACAAGGATGTCAATCTTTTCGTAGCATAACAATTTCGTATTCGTTTTCATTAAATAATTTTTAACAAATTTGTTTCTTGCACATTTTTCCATTAATACTGACTGATGTCCCCACATAGTAAGCCATTCTGTGTTTAAATATCTAATATATATATTAATTAGTACATACTCAAGAAATGTTTCTATTTATTAAAATTTTATATATTTATTAATCATGCTACTCTATTGATTCATTCGACATAGGCCTTTTGAAATCATTAAGAAACCCAACATACAGTTTAAATTCACGTTTATATCTATACTGACCACCGACTTAAAGTGATTACGAATTGACCGTCATGGTTACGAAAGGACCTATCGATACGTACGAAATAACCGAAAATGAATGGTGACGAAATGGTTATGTTACGAAATGAACGTAAACTTTGACAAAATCCCTCCCGTTGCTTTTATATCCCGGACATAATCCCCCATTAGTATTTGAAAAGCGTGTAATTATAATAAATATTACAGTGGGGCGAATCCTTATAGTCGTCATTAAAAGTGGGCAAGTCAACACGAGGCGAGTCAGTGATGGGGCGACTCGTTATAATACCGTTTAAAGATTTTTTTTTATCAATAATTCCAGATAAAGCTACAAAAAAAAAATTGAGCTGTTCTACTTGATATGACTATAGTTAAAGTAAAAAATAATCAACTTTACAATGATATGGAACACTTAATAAACAACTTGCCCTTTTCTCCTATATAAAATCGTTGAAAGGTGATCGTTCTCCATTATTAGCCCATGCCTGACCCTAAAAGAAAGAGTAACGAAGTTACAGGGGCAGGTATCTACCCGACTTCTTACTTGTTAGATATAATCTACCCTTTTATTAAGTCTTAAACCATTAAAGCTTCGACTTTACCATCTAAAACATTCGATATAAATAGGATTAATGTAAACATCCACAGTGAGCTATCTACCTACATAAATACATGGCCCAGTTCCACGTGTCCTTTGTGTTCATTAGATACTTCGTTTCTCAAAATGGTCGGATTATTTTTAGAACAAGTGATTTAAAAGTCCTGGTTTACAAAACAATCAATATAATCAATACACAGATTTTAAACACTTTGTTTAAGAGATTACGTATGTGCCTTGATGCCTATAGCATATTGAATAAGGAGATATTCCATGGATCTTATATCAACTATTTAAGGCAAGTGTTTTGTTAATAAAGGTAAGGACAGTTTAGTTAACTTTACTGGCAAGTATGCCTGATCAATACATGCATTTATTTTTACATAATTGAACAGTATTTGTCTTCATTTCATCGGTGTATGAACTGTCGGGAAAAATATGCGACTGCGTTTATGCATAAATTAGGCGTAATTTATCCGACAGTTCATACACCGATGAATAAAGAAAAATACTATTATATTCTTATAATTACAACCAAAGTTGGATATAAACTTCACTTTTAACTGTCTACGGGCCGCAACTGACGTGTAGACTTCGGCGTAGGAATCCCCGTTTTAGTTTCGGTTTCGTTTCCGTCGAGCGGCATTTCTAATATCTCGTCAGACATTGCAAATCGCTGTTGCTTATTTTTTATAGTGGACTTTATGTTAAAACAATTCATCGTCTGCAACACCGGCAACCAATAAATTAGTCATTTTTTGTTTACGAAAGATAGTGTATACGTCGCAAACGTTCGCGCAAACAATGACGTTATTTCGCAAATTGCGAATGAAACAAAGCATCGTTAAGGTTCACGCAAAACAATGACGTCATTTCGCAAGTGCAGAATAAAAAAGTAGTACAGTCATGAATAATAACGAGGTTATTTGCACACGCAGCCGTTTCATCGGGATATGAATGACAGGTCACGTGGGCGCATTATCCAATCAGAATGCAGCGTTTACGTGAACATGCAAAAAGTTGTAATTATGTCAATACATATGCTTCATCTAAATTTCTTAATAACATGGAACACGTACACAGCTGACATAATAACATTGGACTCACCAAGTGGCTTGTCCATATGGTATGTCAGCTGTATAGACATCCAAATATATCACCGTATTGTACAGAACGCTGTTAAATGACCTGATAATATTGGACGGTCACGTTGCATGAATGAGGAAAGCTGATTGGAAGATTAAAAAAAAGGGATTTAATAAACCGGTATATTTCAGTATTTGATGTTGCAATAAAATAGTGCGATATGAATTTCTATAGCTGTATTGTTTCAATATGTAAGTGGTATTTTGTTTCCTTTCATTTGAATACTGTACGTAACATTGATTCCACAACTTTTTAATTAATTAAAACACGCTCAATGCCATTTATTAACCAACTAAAACCAGTACCATTTGTAAAGTTGATAACTGTAGGGTAAAAGCCGGACATTAGACTGTACCGGTGCTACTAAATTTACAGTTATATTTTGTATACATGCATTCTCTTGAAATGT
Source organism: Congeria kusceri (assembly GCA_027627225.1). Lineage (NCBI taxonomy): Eukaryota > Metazoa > Mollusca > Bivalvia > Myida > Dreissenidae > Congeria > Congeria kusceri. The sequence goes on from CM051025.1 coordinate 69,841,745, forward strand.
TTGGCTTTACTAATACTATTAACCTGATAAATAGTTTTAAGCTAAAATACGTTTAAAATAAAACATGTTAAAATTATAAAGTTTTAGCACAAAACATATCCAAGTACTCCTTGTCAACAAATATGCTTTACTTTACACAATGGCTGGAGTTCCGGCACTTGTAAACAATCACTTTACGGGCAATATAACGAGGTAACAGAGTTTTGAGAGTGCTGTACATATTTGTATCGTTTTACAGTAGGGTGTTTATGGGTTGCTGTTGTTGCGACTGTCATCAACATCAGATAGTAAGAATACAAAACACATCATAAAATGGTGTCCTGTTGATAGTTCTTTAGCATCTTAAATACATAACAACAATGGTCGCGATATATCGCAATAACTATTGTGATAAATAAAAAAAAAAACCACAATATATCGCGATCAGGATTTATAATATCGTGACACCCCTACATCTATTTAAGTGCATCGACTGGATAAAACACTAAATTAACTTACATATAGAACACTAGATATGTTTGCATATGATTGACATTTGTGGACACGTTAATTGTCAACAAAGAGTTTAACCACTGGTAGTACTGTTGGAAAAGACCTGAATAACTTTTGAAAATGGAGTCACGGCCACTTCTAATTTTGCATAACATATATCAGTACATGTATGTTTAACTATAACAAAGCACCTTTATTATCAGTTGGTATTTTAAATAACATTTTAATTTCTTAAAGTATTATTTTAAGAGTATCTTCAAGTTACAAACGTGTTCAATAGACTGATTATATGGGTAGACCTTATATATTATTTGCCTTCTTTAACAAAGCATTCACAGTGTGAACCTATCTCGTCAATGAATATATAATTGAAATTTTGGCATTATGTATCGTGTAGTTCACATCGATTTGTATCGCATAATTATAGTAATACTGTCAGGTGTGTATGTAAAAGATGGTTATTGGCCAAGCAATAAAAAATAATGTATTTTTTTAATTTAATATTTTGCTAGGATGGGCAAGAATCAATCTAAAGAAGTAACACCAAACAGGACGGTGGAGCAAAGTACGAAAGCGAGTAGCCCGATTATAAAAAGAACTGCAAATGTCATGAGCGCAGACACATCGATGAAAACAAAACAAAATAAGCCAAATCAAAATTCTGTAGCGACCACATTCCCAAACGAGCACCAAAAACAAGGCAACAAAAATGACTCGAGGTCTTCAAAAGCCAACAGAATTGGGAGAAGTTTTAAGGTAAAATGTTTGTACCTTTTGTTTTATATGTCATGTCGTTTTGCTTAGTAGATTCTAGAGTATTTTTAACAATAATTAAGTTTAATAACATTATTACAAACATAACAAACAAGTTAGAATTTTACAAGCCAAATTTAGTTTAGTTTTGGTTTCTATTTAATTGTAGTAACTATAGAGTTTCTTTGTTGATCGTTTCTTGTCGACCGTCCACAGAAACCCAAGTACAAATGAATTGACAAAAAAAACAATGTATAGTAAAGATTGGATTTGACACATACATTTATTGAAAATACAATAAGTAGAATCAGTTCATACATTGTTCCAAATATGCTCTTTTTACAGGATGCCAATAGACGAGCCCATCTGTCTCCCATATCAGGTACTAACACGTGTCTTAGTATATAATTATCAAAGCGTTGAACGCTGAAAGACTTCGGCTTGTCAGTTAAAGTTAAAGGTCACAACAAGGTTTTTATTATAGAATATTAATATATTTCAAATAAGGAAACTAGTGTTTCAAGCTAAAATATTTTAACATTTTTACATCTTTTGTTCATTATGCGCTTAAATCGGATCTATTTCTTTTCTTTTATCCATAGCAATCGCTGAATTAGTTTATTGATAGTATTTGGTGGACCAATCCACTAATAGCAAGGAATTGTTTCTCAGTTCTGATTGGCGTGTTATCAATGATCTGCCCTGTTCCACGAAATAGAAAGCAGAGAAGCAGGGGAGGTCACTGTGCAATTACTATGGCGTACCCTTTGATTCAAAAGTACATATATGCACTGCAGCTAAATATAGATGTAACTGTTATTATAAAATTGTAACCGCAGTTACAAATTTATGACTGCAGTCATACATTTATATCAGCAGTTACATTTACGGATATAACTGCAGTTACAATTTACACCGAAAGTAAAAAAATATGACAGTTGTCAAAAAATTATAACTGCAGTTACACTTTTATCTGATTCATTTATTTATAAAATATGTATTTTTAAAATATTTTTATAATTTAAAAATTCATATTAAATAAATAAATGCAATTTTGACAAAAAGGCATTATATAAGACGTTATTTAATTCTCCAAGAGACTTAGCGCTTCACTTTAGCATTTGGTCAGAAAAATGTAACCGCGGTTAGAATTTTATGACCATTGCCATATTTTATGAATGTTGGTATAAATTATTACTGCAGTTATATTTGTAAATGTAACTGCCGTTACAAATGTATAACTGCAGTCATAACATTGTAACTGCGGTTACAATTTTATAACAACACTAACATCTATATTTAGCTAACAGTCGTATATATACTTTACGCCATAAATTACCACGTCAAACGCATCCTTGCTTTTGATATGCGGTACTATAGACTTCGGCTATCGACGCAGTCTAAAAATTAATTAAAATTAACATTAAAGAAATAAAACGCATGTTTAGTTGACGCATATCAAGATGGGCTTCCACTATGCACTTCGCATTGACATAATTATAAACAATTCCTTTTTATTAATTGTAGATTTGTAGTATATTTGAATCATAATAGCATTTTCGGTCATTGAAATAAACTTATTATGTAGTTTAATTACGTATTAATCTGTTCAAACGCTTGATATTTTATACTGAATAGGTAGCCCTGGTTACAATCAAGTAACAAGCAGGTAAGAATCAAATTTAGTCTTCGAAGAAATACTCTGAAATACGTTATACAAATGACTATAAAAACATTATAAACACATATAATCAATGTCATTATTTATAATTTTGTGTTGATCTGTTATAAACGAATAATATGGCATACAATTTCAATTCCAATACACACGGGTATAGTTCTTTATTACATTTGGGTACAATACTAATTTGGGCAAAAACTTGTTTCCTTTTTTAAGCTTTTTGGACCGAGGTCCAATAATCAGTGTTCCTAAAAAGAGAAGATTTATTGCTATCATTTAGTCAATGTCAAGGCCAATATGACCTAGACCATATGTTTTTCCACGCATGTTCAATTTACTGTTTTTATAAGGATCGAATTTACTAAAACTTTTTCTTAAAAGAGTTTATGATTTTAAATATTAAATATGAATGTCTAGTCCGTGTAGTGCAAAGGTAGCTCTGGGTGTGATATGATTCTGAAGCAGATAAATTATTTCTCAAACCATATGGGCCTATATTAGCGTTAACAAAAAGTGTCCGTGATGACTTTTTTTCATATCAACAGTGCACAGGAAGACAATGGACATGAAAATCAGCAAAGTGTGTCCAATTCAAAACAGCTAGATGTAAACACACATCCAACCCGTTGCGACACTACACAAACAAAATACAACACAAATGGTACACCCACAGCCAGAGACGCAAAAACAGATCGTGAGGTATATGTAGTGATAGTATAAAGTACAGCAATGATGATGATGATGATGATTATTATTATTATTATTATTATTTTCTTATTACAGAATTACAGTTCGCGTAAAACGTCATCCACCACCACAGGTATGAAATCTATATGTATATTTGTAATAGATCACCAAAGGTACCACTTGTTGCAGTCTTTATGATAGCATTATTTTATGGCAATTTTATGAAAGCGTTAATAATTTAAAATAGTTCAGAGTAAGACTGAATGAAGAATATAGATATATGTGAGCTGTGAAAATATACTTTTACAATAATTTGACGATCAAGACGATGAGCCGTTAGCCAACATTATTTTGACATGTATTAACATTATGAAAGCAAAAGAGTGATCAAATCCAATGGACATTTTCCAGTTGATTTGCCGTTTAATTCTTGAAGTAATGTTATCTACGCTGATTGTTTAACGCACGGTGTTCGAGTACAATGAATGAATAAAGCTGTAGATTTACACAGAAAAACTCAGATGCTACACTGAGAATAAAACAAAATAGGTGGTGCGAAATAATTTTATGTATTTCTTCTTTGAAGCAAATCGCACCTGCACTAGCAAGGATGTTTAATAAATCATAATGTATTTTCATTATACTAAGAGTTTTGGTTTGATGTTCTTAAAGGAACACACGGTGAATATACACAAGGCAACGCATGGAACAGGTAAGGATAAAAATGTAATTCATATTAAGTAATTAATGGGGAATGAAAACGTTAAAGATTAAGCGTTTGTTGTACTTGAATCAGAGAGATAAAATAATACAATTTTCTGTAACTTTTTATACCATGTTAAATTTCGTTCAATATATTTCGCTTGAGCAATCAAACTAGACGTCAATCTGTTAATATGCATCGGTTTCCATCATTTCCTAGTATACCATATGTCAATTTTAATTATTGGGTAAATGAAAATTAATGACACGGTTTCGTTACAGCATTGTAGGTCAGATACCTACAGTGGAACTGCCTACTTATAGGACCGATCAAGAAGTCATAAAGAAGAACTCTGAAGAAGAAAACCACTTTTCAGAGAATGATCAGCAATCTCAAAGACAGTCACACATAGAGCAATTGAAACGGGCTTCAGAACAGTCAGCCACAAACACAGTAATGCAAGTCAAGGGTGTAAGAAACGAATGCAATGATGAAGCTACGACTACAGATATTCAGCCAGAATACGAACTTACAGACAATGTCCCGGTTAGATACTGTCTCAACCTTTTCGCAGAATGTTTGCATGTATTCATGCTTGTACATTTTAGCATAATATACATTTAAATATGTATCATTAGTTATTGCACTAACAAGTATAAACATACGAGACGGTATTTATTCCGATTACCAGAAAATATAATTTTAACACTAGAATCATGGTATGTTTTAAAGTTTGAGTCTGTATTGTAAACTAAATTATAAGATACAAATAAAGAACCAAAACTACATTGCATGCAATTAATTGCCTGAATATCAACATTTAACCCTATTTGTGAAGCATTAAGGTTTCAACACATTTGTAATCAGATTTAACTTAATATTGATGCATTTATTAATGTATTTATTTAATGCAGGTCACAGATGTCGAAAACAATCCTTTAAAAGTTCAAGGTATTTGGTTGCCAATATTTACTCAATATACATACTCGAATAAATCATTTAAATCGAATATTCATGATGATGACGATGATGATGATGATAATCATAATAATAATGACGATGGTGATGATGATTATTATTATTAGTATTATTATTATTATTATTATTATTATGACGATTATGATAATGATGATGATGATGGTGGTGATAACTTCTTTTTTCAGCAGAAAATGTTAAAAAAACAAGAAAGAAGAACAAGTGAGTTAAATTCTTTTTCTTGCATTTGTAACTTGTGAACAGAGTATAATATTTGTATCGTTTTGTAAGAAAGTTTCCTACTGTCGATATGCATATTAAAAGGTTAATCCTTAATAAAAACTGTTTCAACCTATTTAGTTTGCAGAGCCTGATAAACCACTGTCGATTTACATTTAGATAAAACTTATTCGTCGTATTAGTTTGAAAAGCTTGAGACTGGGTGTGGTTGTTGACAGTGTCCATATTTGGAATGTTCAAGTTATTTCAATGTCCTCGTACTTTATTGATGCTATCTTCGAACCAATTCATTACACTACACAGAATAAGGCAAATCATTGATAACATGTACATAACACAGGAGCCCTTGGAGACGGGAATCTGAAAAGAAACAACTTAGAAAAAAAGTCAGTGACCTAGAGATACAATTGAGTAAACGTGACCTAGAAATTGAGGAGCTGAAAATGCGGTACGCCGATTTTTTTTCTTTTCAAAATAGTATGGACAACAATCAATCTCATTTAAATCAAATCCTAACATGGTTAGGATCTGAAGACATCGTATAACAGGTCACGTTCAAATGACCTTCCGAACAATTTAATATCAGCCCTGTTGTGCCCAACGAAATTGCATTTTGCACAGCAAAGTTTGGCAACGGTTTTTGAAAAGTGATGCATTTCCAGCTGATCCTCGGAAATAAACCATTTACAGTTATTTTTCACGGGGATAACAATGGATATAGTTACCTTAGGCTCGTAAACATCCAAAGTTCACATTAATTTCGTGCATTGTATTTGTGGTTTATGTATACCACAACATTTAGAGGCAACAGTTTGATTGGCTCCTGAAAAGGTCACCAGAACGTGACCCCTAATGCGAAGTCATCAGATCCGGTCAGCGGATCCAGTCTGCGGATAATATAGTAGCGTCAGACTGGAGATGGTTTTAATGAGATTGGGACAACAATTCATGGCACGTATTTACGTTTGGTACAAATAATTATGATGCATTATATGTTTATTGTTTCATACAGACGTTAAACCTTAATTAAAGCATAGCCATTGTTCCATTGAATCTAGTGGTTGATTGAAGATTGAAACATGTTTTAAAATAACTAAATTTCGCCGTGTGCAAGGCTGGTGCAACGTTTTATGAGTCATTTGATAAAAAGGTTTCTTTACATTCTATAGATTAATATTTTGAAAACGGATCATGTAAATACTTAAATTGCATAATGGTTAACTTGTTCGGTAAGTTGTGCTTTCAATATTATCCATTAATGAGCTATTTATACACAGATTAAGCAGAACCCTTGGTGATCGACTGACCGACAATAACCCCAACATTGCAGACCTCAGCGATATGAACAGACCCACAAAGATCGCAGAAAGGTTCTCCGAGCTGTACGATAATAAGTGGACAAATGCGTTTGAAAAACTAACAGCTGACAAGAACATGGGAGAGAAAGAAGCTATTCATGTTTTGTTTGAAACTGTCAAGGTTTGTATAGTTCATGTCCCGCTTTAAATATATTAATGCCATACTGTTAAGATGTATTTCCTTAACATTAAAAATATTTTTAAGTTTGTCATTTCACTAGGCTGCGCTTATTCAGTTGCTTTTGTAAAGTTTTTTTGTCATGTCCGAAGTTTATTGTTTACTGTTTGCATATAATATATATGCATATATCTTTTTTTAACTTATTTCGAATGCGTTGTCTTATTTTTCAACATATGTTCTCGGATTACAGAACACATATGACATTTGTCTCAAGCGGTCCATCGAAGATTATGGGCGTTTGCAATCAGTTGCTGCTGAATTTACAGGCTATGATCATGAAGAGGTATTATCCGGTTTGAAAAACAAAGCACAGTGATACTGAAATCCAATTGTATTTTAACGTGTGTCTTTTAAAGGAACTTATTCACAGACTTTTGTATTTTTTAGAAATGTCTTAAAAAGTCTTAACCTTATTTAAGAAAGCATATACAATAACAAACCTTTATTCGTATTCTGTCACTGAAAGCTCTAGAAAGAAAAGAAATATATGCCTCTGCGGACCTGGCTAAAGGGGCTTGCTTAATTGGGTATACAATTTTAACCCTATGTGAGTGAAATACGTGTTTTAAAAAATATCGGCGAAATCATAATGAATTATATATTTTATTTTCCATTTCCAACGACGTTTATTTCGAGTATGTATCATGATTGTTATTTCGCTCCTTTATATGTAGTATATTTTTCTCTTTGGAATCGGTGAAAAACAAGTTGGTAATGGTCCCTTCCTTTAAACTTACCCATACTTTGATATTTCCGTGAAATATGAAGCCTCTTGAATACAAGAGTTCGTTAATTTGCAGTTATCACACGGAAACCACTTTTCACTGAAGGTATTCAAAGATTGCAGGAAGCATAACTATTTAAAGATTCTGAATGAACTGAAACCGGTATACCCATTTACTATCCTTACGTAATATTTCGTTCAGTAATCTTTTTTATATTATTTTTTGCTGTGTAATTCTTCTTAAAACTTGGCTTTTACATTTATTGTTTACAAAGAACTATATTTTGATCTGCGTTGTACATTATTTTAATATCCGTACCCTTTTTGGTAATAGTGGTGTACTAGTTGATTTTTAGTGCACGAGTTGGAAAACAAGTACGAGTAGCCCTTGTGATGTTTGCTATATTTTAAGGTCCGTGACTACGTGTCGACAAACATGTATAAGTAAGGTATGGAACGAAGTGATTAGGGTACAATTTGAACAATAAGCCATAAACTCTTATGCTTTATTTATTTATTTTTTAAACTAGCAGAATACATTGTTGGCCCGATATTTTGTAAAATAAATATAACAGGCATGGTAAAGATTCCCTGTTTCCGTTTTTAATTTCAGAAAATACACAAAGAACTAAGCGTCTTGATACAAACCTCAGTTATTGATACAACAGAAATGAATGAATATTGGACCCTAGCTACCGAACTGTGCTGGCTTATGTGCATTCAAGATCCACCCGTTGTCATGGTAACTGATTGTCAAAGTGGTGACCTATTTGACAAGACTCTGTTTCGTGCATACAAGAGGAACGGTGTTCGTTATTCCTACCCCGTGTGGCCTGCATTACTGTTGCACAAGGACGGTGGCATTTTGATGAAAGGTGTTGCACAGCCGAAAAAATCCCTATTTGAATCTAAACAGTAAACTAAACATTCAAAACGAAGCCAAGACTTCTTATACTGTAAAGCAGTTTGGCAAATGATTCTATAGACAAGCGTATACGAGTATGAGTCTAGTAGTTGATTGTCCAGGTTTATTGTTGAGGTGTTGTACATTCCGTGTACTGTAAAGCAGTTTGGCAAATGATTCTATAGACAAGCGTATACGAGTATGAGCCTAGTAGTTGATTGTCCAGGTTTATTGTTGAGGTGTTGTACATTCCGTGATACTGTAAAGCAGTTTGGCAAATGATTCTATAGACAAGCGTATACGAGTATGAGTCTAGTAGTTGATTGTCCAGGTTTATTGTTGAGGTGTTGTACATTCCGTGATACTGATAAGCTTACACCTAGCAATTCGAAAAACAAACGTCGGGGGAGATTCTTATATCATCAGACTCAACATTTTTGTTATCCAACATGCAAACAATGTCTTTAAAACAATGTATAAGGAGTTGTTTTAAGGGTAACTATAAGAAGTAAAATAGCCAACAAAAACAAATAAATTCAATAAACATTACTAAAACAGTGTATGTCGTGCATTTAAAAACATACGATTGTTTTTATAAGATACTATGATACTATACAGAGTTTTATCTTAGAATACTTAAAGCCACTTTAGGTATCATGTACTTAAATTGATTTAGCTGTGTAAGGAATTGTCAATATATGATATTTATATGATTATATAGCATTTTGTTTTTACTTTTCAGCTATTCTTTCATTCTGACATTCGCCATAAACATTACTAAAACATCTATTGGGACGTGTCATGTTATAATACTTATCATACGATAACATTCCTGCTTTCTTTTAATAAATGAACCGATATATTGTCACCGTTTTTCCTGTTCCATTTATTATAGTCTTATTTCTCCAAGTCAAACAATTATATTCTTTCAAGGTTAAACACATTATGAAACAGCATACTATTGCTCTGCATAAGCAAGCCCTGTTTGCGATGCCAGTGTCCTCAGTGTTATTTTACAATGGGTAATTTTTTAATTACTTCACAGGAACATATTTCGTAAGGAACGGTTGAAAATGATAACTAGTTGTTCGTGTCCCAGACAACACATTTTTTGACAATTATAATTTAAATGAAAGTTCATGGTCTGGCCTGGACACAAAATTGCTGCCATAGACTAAGCGATCTATTTAGAACGTTGAAAAAACTTCCTTGTCAATAAATTCATTAAAGCAAACAGTGGTATTGATTGCAAAACAACGCTACATACATTGCTACATTCTTAAAGCTAATTTTATCCTTTTACGGAGTTACAGTGCCGAAAGATTTAATAGTTCGTATAGGTATTGGTCAGGAAGCGCCCATATGATATTCAAGTAGGTAATCCTTTTCTAATTTTACGGAGTACAATTTTTAAGGTTGTTGATAGTTTATATTACATGGCATGTAAATAAAATTAAAACGGGCTTTGCCTATCGTCCTATACAAAACAAAAGTGGTGCAAATATTAAGCGAAAGTTATGAAAAATTCCTATAAAATTATGTTCGAATTTTACCATTATGAATAAAGTATAACTGTAAAATCTACTGGTGATGCAGCTAGAGCTACATTATGTTTAAACATTAAAAATGGAAATAAAACCATATTTGTATAACGATGTTAGATAATAATCAAAGTAAAACGTCAGTTGTAGTTTTATCGAGAAAACCACACTCAATAAATGTTATCTATATTTTAAAGCATAACTCATTTTAAGCGTACGTGAATACGGATATAACTTGATATTTCGTTTAGTCTCAGTTTCCAAATTCGGGGAAGAACGCACTATAGAAACTGAAGTAAGTAAAACTTCTCGATTTCTTGTATTGACATATAATTAACATCAATTTACCTAAGTAGAAAACGAAAGCAGAACGGCTATAAATAGATGCATGTATATATTAGCAGTGAGCATATGTCGGCGTGCACAAGGTCCACGTAATATAAAAATGTGATATTACTCCTTTGTTAAAAGTTAAACAAGAAGCAAAGATACTCTCGGGGCGGGGCTAATGACAGGACACTTAGAAAAAAAGTAAACATTAGAAAGTGCATTTGTTGATTAGTTTATTGACAAATTTTATTAAATAGAATAATGTACTTCAACTCAGATACGATCGTAAATGTGATTATTAAATACATGAGAAGGGCCACTTCGAAAGCATCTTTGGATCCGTTTTCAACTGTCTGTAAATGAAGATATGCAGCCGGTAATATCAGGCTGTATAAAATGCATTTATGACAGAACACAGATTGGCATATGAATACTTTCATACTATATACGGGTGTTATATATATTTTGAAAATGTTGATTTGCAAAAAGGGGTGGACCGAAAGCACACCAAACGGTGAGATGTTTATCAAACTACTTGAATGTTTAACAAGTATTTCTCTATTAGGATGGGGTGTGCGCAAACGAAAGGAAAAATTGATTCTACGAATAACAATGTGACAAACATCGCTGGAAATTCAACACAAATACCAACTGTTGGTATTGTCACACTAACTGGAAAAAATGAAGACATGTTTACGGAATCGGAAATGAAATTGAAAAAGCGTGAACACGATGTAAAAACAGTTGGAAAGCTCGCGAATTGTCAGGAAAGTGAAAAGGTACTTTTTATCTTTAACTCAATTTATGCTGTAATGTTGCGACTAGACATAATATTGAATAAAATTTCAGCAAGTAGTATAACATGCAATCCTTTATTACAAAATGCCCTCTACATTAACGTTTTTATATGCAAACAGGCAATGCAAATACTCAATATATAATACACACATTGTTGATTATCTGTTAACCTACAATCAACATCTAACTGAACGGAGTGCTCTGTTAGACCGTATACAGCTTACGATGTATATAGCTTACGTGTGAGCTGTATACGTTGGTTGACAACGTATACAACTTACGGTGAGCTACATTTGTTGGTTGACAACGTATACAGCTTACGTAAGCTTTATACGTTGGATGTATACGTATACTTTGAAATAGGTCTTTCGTCTTAACGTATATAGCTCACGTGGTGAGTGACAAGTATATACATAATACTTGATTGTCATCGCTACCATCATTCTCTCTGTTCCAGCAGTAGTAGAAGTAAATTTAGTAGTAGTAGCAGTAGAAAAAGCAGTAGTAGTAGCAGCAAAAGCAGTAGCAGAAGTAGTAGCAACATCATCATCAGCAGCAGCAGCAGCTTTTTACATGAATTATAACATCTAAATGACATGCTAAAACCAACGTGTTTAGCTTTCGTTTGCTAAATATAAAAATGTATATTGAATGTTGATACTCATGATTGCTATACTGTTATCAAAAAGCTCTAGTTAATTTATGAAGTTTGTCTCATCGATATATTTGGCTTCAGCGGAAATGAATTTTAATACATAGAAATATTCCACGTAAAACGCACAACGTCGATTAAATCGTTATTTATGTTTGGCAAAAATAAAATTATAAAAAAAAATGTTTTACTGTAATTGTTATAACTTAACAACACTTTATTAATATCAATTTGTTTTACAAGCGAGCCAACGTGACACCTCAGCTTCGGGGAATAGGTCCGAAAGAATGTTAAATTTAGTTGTTATCGTTACGACTTATGTCCAAATTAACTGTTTGACGTAATATGTGATACTATATTATAATCGTAGTCTATTCGTAAATGCGTTTTTTGTTACATCTCAGTTTACATCTCGTTATCATAGACACGTCTGCAAAGTAAGTAGATTGAGAACATGAGCAATTAAAGTATACTATTTTCCAAAAACATTGGCTTTCTGAAGAACACCATAATCAAACGCATGCTGTTCCAACACAAGAAAACAGGTCTTTAGTACATGTAAACAACATGGACTTCAGTCAATTAGAGGAGCATGCCTATGATGAACAGGTACATAACACTGTAATATAAGCTCTTAATTGTTCATTGTTGTAATTGCGTGCTTGTGATCGTGGATTCTTTTAACACTGTATATAGTGTGTGATGTAAATATGGTAGTATGCGTAGTCATATTTAATTATTAACTAACGCATCAGCTCGTACATTTATCATTTGAATAATATGATTGTAAATCAAATATGCTGAAATAGGAGCAAAACAGACAAAAAAAAGAAAAAGTTAGTGTAACTGCATTCTTTTATTTTTTCAAACATTAAAATGTATAAATTCAACACCAGCCTCCACAGAAGTCAGTCATAATTGTTTGCTGATTTTATAGTTTAAGTTGAAGTTTAAGGTTAACTAAACTGAATATGAACAATTTAGTCAGCATTAAATAAAGAATTTGAAATAATAATAACATACATAATCGCAAACGGATATAAGATAGACTGCATAAATTTGAGTCTTCATATTCTTTATTTGCATGCAACACCATGTAGACATAACATTTTACAGAGTACTCAAATATTATTGGAGCACTAAAATGCATTATAGTACAGTGTGACCTTCTGTCGCGTCTATTAAACAAAAATATTATGACATTGAAATCGCCAAACAAATCGAAAAGAAAAGGATTTGAGCTACCAGAGCACACAGACAACTACGAACAAGCAATCAATTAACTGCTACTAAGGTACATATCTCAACAGTCATCTCGATATTTTATAAAAGGTTCTTTAGCGTGTCTTAAACTGAGTCGAATGTGAATGCATTTTGGTATGCTGTTGTTACAAAATCTTTTTATAAAAGCAAATGATCAAATATATATTACGCCAGGTTCGTTCAAGGTAGGCCTTCGTTTGTCTACTATAATGTTAATTAGTAACGATTGTTCCAAATTTTATTGTTTTAAACTGAAATGCATGGTGTACATATATGTAATTAGCACAGACAGGAAAACTCTTGAACAAGAAAAAGAAAAATGGCTGAACTCCAGAAACAGTTGGAACATCAAGATGAGGAAATTAGCAAACTGAAAGAAGGTAAACCAGCAGTGAGTCTATTGCTCAAGGAAGCAAAGCGATTCATCTACATGTAATGTTAAATCTAGTCAGAATGCTGCCACTTCTATACGTAATCAATTTCTATACGTGTTTATTGTTAATTAAGTGTTATGTAATATATAGATTGGAACAGGAGGCAAAAAAAGTGGATAAACTCCAAGAAGAACTGCAAAACAGTCGTGAAGAAATGCACGTGCGTAATGTGTCGTCACAGATCATGATCCGGGACGACACTTTCCGTTTACAGTGGATTTATGTTGAGAAGAGACTTCCTTTAAACAGAAAATACCATAACAGCGGAAAGTGTCGTCCCGGATCAGCCTGTGCCGTGTGCGGACTGCACAGGTTGATTTCTGACGACACTTTACGCACATGCATTAAGCCCGGGTTTCCTACGACACGCCTCATGATGTATGCTGTATGCTTAAATAATAAATATCCATCTTGAGAAAAGTAAAATTAAACATTATCATAATAAAATTCTGCCGACATCTACTGTTGTATTACAGTTACCAGACGACCATTTATTATTACTCAAAGTATTTAAGGAGAGCAGGAAGAAAAACTATATCACACATTTGGATCATTTGCAAAAGGTATACAGCCATTTTAACGCGTTCACTTTTTTGCTCCGTATGTATTCATTTTACAAGTCGTGTATGACAGTCAAACGATGTTAAATATTGTATGTCATAATAAAGTAATACCATGATTCATTATCACATGTCTCAACAGAGAAAATGGTTTCATTTTTACATAAGGATTAAATTCCACTGAATAAACTCAAATAAAGACATTTATTTGAACTTACCTCTTTTGCCACTGAACTCTGTTGGTTGGTGTGCATCCAAGACCCGCCGGTTATCCTGGTGACTGACTGTCGTCATGGTGACAGATTTGACAAGAAACTGATTCGTGAATACCGCAGACGTGGCGAATATTATTCGTTTTGTGTATGGCCAGCACTTCTTTTGCACAAAGATGGTGGCGTTTTAAGTACGGGGGTTGCGACAGCCGGAGACTTCGGATGCAAAACTAGTTGTAGATGATTTATAACTAATTGGAAGTTCACCAGAACAGTTAACAATTGAATGCAGACAATTGAAAAAGAAATTATCAAGCCATGTATTCTTACAAGATTTGTTTCCTGTAATTACAAGACTTAAGTGACTTACACTAATAATTTAAATTGCATTGACATGTTGTCTTTTTATTTACATCGGTTTATTACTAGTAGATGCATTTATTACAATATTAGCATAACCCAATCCAGTATGTGAATTCTTTAAAGAAGCTTGTGATCTTGATTGTTTCATACAAATGTTGTTATTACTAAACATATGTATTGTTACTTAACTGATAACATGAAACAACTAACAGTATTATTTCTTCTTAATAGGATATAAGCCAGGTTTGCATTCCAGTAAATTTAAACATGTACGTGTATAATACATGTACAGTAAAAGACGCGTACGACTTATCACAAACTAGTAAATACATATGTGCATGTGTTGCAAAGTAATATTTTGTTTTCATGTTTTTATTTACGGTGTTTTCGTTTCATTTAAATAAAACTATTTAAATTCGTGTATTTAGTAAGTACAATATACTTTATACAGAACAATACCTGCATATCGTCTACAGTAGGTTAAGCGGGGTGCACGTTAGTCTGTTGATGAACCCATAACCCGCTTGTGTATGAGACGTACCTGACATCATTACAACAAATTGCTGAAAAACACAACAAATAAGTTAATAATATAAAAAGTGGGATTGCCATATTATATATAAACATAACAGCATTGTACAATTCCTAAACATCTTCGCTAGTTACCATTGTGTACATGTACATATTATCAGATAGTGTCTAACACTTTATTAGTATAGCATTCTGGCATAAACGAGTGTCATAGAAGTGACCTATTTACACAGGATCTTAAAATACAGAATTGAAACGAATGTGATATTTGTTGTTTGTTTGCGCAGCAACCACTTCAATGTGAATGTTTTAGTGATAGATCTGTAGTGCTGCAGGACGAACACCGAGATCACACATATCGCGTGTATCATCAATGATATCCTATTCTTCTAACAGGCTCTCAGAAGAAACAGTTGAAGTGGAATGCGTGTAGTGCCTATCATGGATCACAATTAACATTCATGTCTTACCCGCATTAAGATGTTTTGCATTAATTTTGGTGTTAATTAGTTTTCTGTGAAGTTCTTGAAATGAGTAGGCTCATATAGTCATTCCGCTTTTATAGTATTTTCTGTTTCGAGGAAGTCTCTTCTAAACATAAATCCAACTGTAGGCGGAAAGTGTCCTCCCGGATTAGCCTGTTAGACTGCACAGGCTAATCCGGGACGACACTTTACGCAATGCATTAAGCCCGGGTTTTCCACGACACGCCACAATTACTAACTCAGAACAAAAACTTGACAGTTGCGTTTTAAGCTGTTACTCTTCGTATTGCAAACCTAAAACTTCGGTTTTACCTTTAACCCGCTTCATTCAAACACGACAAACTGTATGTAACAACGTTTCTGAACAGAAAAATCATTAAGATTAATTTTGGTGCCAAGCATGTGTTTGTTAAGTTTAAACCCATTTATTTTAGCTCGATTGCATCGATTGCTCGATTGCTTATAGAGACACTCTCGAGTCCGTTTCCTGTGCAGAACCTGTACTTGGTGTCTTTGTAAAGATCTTGAGAACGGTTTCTAAGTGGGGATCGAACCCGGAAACTCCCGGTCGTATGACGGACACCATATCCACTACACCATTGCGACCTCTATGTGTTGGTTCAACTTGGCAAATACTCCAACCTTAGCTGGAGAATCCAGTTTAATTTTTAGTAAGTACATACATATTGGAAGAATATAATTAAATATTGTCGATTGGAATGTGCAATTATTAACTGGTTTTCATCTATACGTGCATAGATAACAGTGGTGATGCACTGACACAATTAAACATTAGATCTACATTGTATATACATTTCTCTAACACATTACACTGTTAAAAAGTAGAAATACGAATTTAAATCAATATTATTGAAGAAAACAATACAAGAGGAATTCACAAGTCTAATCTTCAAGCAAAAGTTACTTCACAAATATTTACAACAAAATATCATTAGCTTCCTATTAGATAAGTCAGAAAGCAGCGTTAGAAAAACGTATGGAATATTTTCATTTCGGTAAGATTTTGATGTATATATATACACACACAATAGCAATAGTGTGGCAATGGCTTACATGTATTTATAAGTTGGTATTTCTCTCAAGAAATTATTTCAATACAAACATACTGAACGATCGATAAGTACAATAACGTACACACGATAAAAATGGAGTTACAAATTTAAACTGTAGTATATTTGGCTTGAACGAATCGTTAATAAATATCAAATTATTGTCATGATTCTATCAAATGGAGAAGGATTTATATTTAAATACGAATGTATAAATGTCATCGCCCAATCGATTTGTCAAATAACATTAACAGAAACGACCAATGTAGTGTAAAAACGAAACGTATGTATAGTTAACTTGGTCTACCTAAACCCATCTAAAAGTGTTCGCGTTTTATCTCTTTCAGCGGAATGGGGTCTGGTGTATTTAATGCAGGCATACATGAACAAAATCCGACCTGTGCCAATCCACATAATACAGGTGACAACATGTTAGTTAGAGAGGAAGCTAAAACGAAACGGTTTTCACAGGAAGACCTTAATGGCACAGTTTCAAGTGTTACACAATCAAATACAGTCAAAGAACAAACACCAGACGTGTTGCCATCCAAAAGCAGACCCAGTCAACTTAGTTTAAATATGCCCTTGCCGCCGATATTGTTAAAAGTCCAACCGTTAACAGCGAGATCTAACGTCCATACACCAGTCGACGACGCCGAGAACAACTCAGACGATACTGATGGGCCATCGTTTGAAACTGTAAGTTTTATATGACAACACAAAATACCTTTTGGGTTTTTTCTTTGACAAGTTCTTCACTCCATCAACACTTGTATTACGGTGTATTTCCACTTTTTGCGTTGGTCAGTGCATGACAAATACACGTGTGCAGATTTATGTGAACTAGACATGATAAACAGTTAATCAGGTGATTTCACTGCTTGGATAATACATTAAGTTTTATTTAGTTTTGATTGTCATTTTTGGAAATGGCCATAGGTAGCTTTACATGTTTATGTCTGTGTCACAGACAACGTTTTCACTAATACCAGGAAAACCGACACCACTTTCATTCATGTCTGTGTAACCGGCAACATGTTGAGTAATTTTAGTATAACCGACATAATTTTCATTAATGTCAGTGTCAACATTTTCAATAATGTCAATGCAAAGACTGGACAAACACATTGGGATATGGCTTTTGCTAGCGCGATTCCTTGTTTCGCAATATGATAAACACCGTGTTAAATATATATTGCAAAGAGAATAGCATGCTATAGTGTTTTCATATAATAAACACATGTGTTGTCATTTTATTCAGGATGATTATGACAGTCTATTCAGCTCCACGCAAACTGACAAGTATATATCAAACGCTTGTTACTGATGTGACGTAAATGTATTTCTATGAAAGAGATTCAATATTGTATTATAAACTATGTTTAATTAATTTTACAAAACATTGGTAAAACAATTACCTTTCATTTGTATTTTAAATCGGTTTCTAGACCAAAAACAAAGATGAAAGTGCAAACATTCTGGGAAGTTATTCAAAAAGGAAATGTAAGTCGATACAACGCTTAATCACGATACAAATAATATATACATTGTATCGGATATGACTAGGTTTGTTTTAATACATAATTAAACGTTAAATCATGAAATATGCTTTGTATTTTGGCAGACAGGAGCTTCAATAGCAGAACATTTCGCTACTTAAGCAACTGACAGATCTGGAAAACGAAAATGATGAGCCTGCGATCGAGGTATGGATCAGTTCATGAACCAATATCTAAACTATAACAACTACGTGTTCTAAAACTGTTACATTATTTATCACATTTTTATAGACAATGTTATTGTGTTGGGTAATAACACTAAATACTGCTATTAATATTAATATAATTAATAGATTCAGGCTGAGGTATGTTTTTATATTATACAATTCTTTGTACAAGTATATCGTACATTTTAGGTTAAGGCGGGTACAAGGTGACCTGCTGGTCAATAATCCACATGTGGCAGACTTAACATACAAAAATAGACACAAATTGCTGACAAATCTTCCGAACTATACAACAATGAGTAGACACACGCTTATCAAAAACTAACTAGCAGCGGTCGTATGACACCTGTGGAAAGCACCAATGTTCTGTTACAAATCTTACAGGTGAAGGGTTGATTTAATGTGTTGTGATGTGTTACCAATTTGTATCGTGTCTGCATGTATTTGTTTTGCATGGGATTTAATATTTTATTTTACCTACTTTTGTCATATTGTACTTGGACTACTTAATATATGCACATTTTTGTATACATGTATGTTCGCACCATTTTGTGCATTTTCACCTCTCACACCAGTGTGATTCTAGTGAACAAGTGCAATAAATTAAAGCACCCCATGCGCTTTGAATTTAAATGATCCATGTATAATCATGACTACATTATTATTATTCGAATGAGTGCAATTAAGATTATTTGCATGAATTAAATGGTAGGAACATATAACCGATAAATAATGCATGTATGAAAAGTTAAAATAATAAGAATATAATAGTTCAGCATGGACATAGTGATTTCTATATCATCCAGGGCGTGTATACAATGTGCAATGAACAGTCTCAACTAGATCTCGATAATGTTAAGGCATCGATTGCAAGGTTGACAGGTTATGCAAGTTTTGAAATCGTAAGTATACTGATCACATATAAGTTGTACCGTAGCATGGGGATACAAGTTATAATGGTAATATTTAATAGCCACACCTCAGTTCACATCTGTTCGTGCCTCTGTGGGTCATTGCCCTTTAATATGACAGATACAGATACTAATAAACTTTTAACTTTCAATATATAATAATACTTCAGTCTGTATAAGTTGAGTTTTGCATTTCAGCTACCTCAAACCATGCGCTCATCATTACAAACATACACATCAGTCCGAAAGAAGAATTATCGAGCCTTTCTTGGTGACCTTCAACAAGTGTGTCGTAATCGAATTAGAAATTGGCATTTGCTTTTCTAGTTTTACGAGATTATTGTTACACACTGTCTTATCCAATTTTTGTTTTCATCTAATTAAAGTATTATCTGTTTCCAGAACGCCGAAAGCATTGTTGACATGTGGATATCGCACCCGTCGCAGAAATCTGGGAACTACAAAAGTATACCTATACATCAACAGAACTGTGCTGGCTTATGTGTATCCAAGATCCGCCAGTTACCATGGTAACCGAATGCAACTTTACCGAACCGTTTGACAGAAACTTGTTTAGCGAATACACGATTAAGGGGACATTGTATGACTATTTAGTTTGGTCAGCTATGTTGTTGCACAAAGATGGCGATTTGTTGAGTAAGGGCGTAGCTCAACCAATGAGTTAGAGATGTTGTCTTTGTGTTATCAGTATTAAAATTCTTGTAGAATACCAACGTCTGTCTTCTATTACCAAAAAAAACAATGTGTCGGTTTCCTTCGTTTTGTACCTATTGTGTTGTCGTTGACTAGTATGTTTATATTTTGTTCAAATTAAAATATATTAAAATTAACATTCAAAGACTCATATTTAGTTGCAAGATTAACTAGTTAGTTAAGTATGTGTGACTAGTACACAGAGCGTCTGCATACTATATAAAATATATGAGGCGTGTCGTGGGAAACCTGGGCTTAATGCCTGTGCGTAAAGTGTCGTGCCGGGTCAGCCTGTGCTGTCCGCACAGGCTAATCCGGGACGACACTTTTCGCCTATAGTGGATTTATGTCTAGAAGAGACTTCATTGAAACAGAAAATACCATAAAAGCGGAGTGCACAGGCTGATCCGGGACGACATTTTACGCACGTGCATTTAGCCCGGTTTTCCCACGACACGGTTCAATTATAGGGATTCTGCCGGTGCCACAGCAGTATGTCAGATAAGACATGATGTCTTTACTCGCGGGTGTCGTTGACAGGTTTCTCTTTTATATAAAATTTGACAATGCTTCCTCATAGCTTTGAAATGAACACCCAATCCATTTTAAATTTAGTGTTATGCAGCCTCACTAATATTCATCAATGATAGTCGTCAAACAAACAAAAAGTTGTCTACCGGTATGTAAGATAGTTTTACATGCATTGTATTTGACTATGTCCTCAAGCTTGAAAATCATATTTCCATTCTGAATCAATACATGAATCGATCGATAACCAGGTATGCGTGTGAACAATACTGATTTAACCGTTCGTTCGACAAATGTAACAAAAGACGTTTTCAAAGTTTGTTTGGGTATATTCGTCATTGTTCAAACTAAAGACAAAGTACGTGTAGCGATTCTCATCGTAGGACACGGCGTATGGCCAATGACCTGTGTAGTAACAATTGTTTACAAGCTTAAAAATGCTGAAATAGTGATTATTGCAATCAAAGGAATTTTAAATAAGTTTTTGTTTCGAATATTGATTTCAAGATTTAGCAGGTATGGTGTTCTTAGAATTTAAAGCCGCTGGAGTAATCGATGAAGATAGTTTTGTCTATTATGGGATTTATAAAGGAGAGTATTTAAAGTGATATTCTTAAGCAAGACATGCTATACTTCGGAATGCGTTTATCAAAAGATATTATGTTTAATATTCCTTCTGGATTTACAACTATTTAAATAAATGAAACGCAGTTTTATTTAACTATTGATTGAAATGAACAAATTCAAATAAACTACGACATATTCTTATTCCTTGTTCCTCAAAAAAAGATCAATATAGAAACAAAGAGCAATTATTAAAGAAGTTTTACAAATAAAACAATGGGCAACTGTCTGACATCTCAGCCCAAAGGAGTGGCGGGCTTGCGGAATTCTCCAAAACCGCAACTGCAACATCAACAGCAGCAACAACAACAGCAGCAGCAGCAGCAGCAACAACAACAACAACAACAAAATCGCCAGAGCAGCACTTACTCCGAGGTGTCCACGAACAGTCTACAGAGGGACCGCCCTATTGTGCTACCTTTCCAGGACACCAACATCTCGTATCGCAGTGAGGTGGGGCATTCTGATTAAATTGATTTATTATTTGGTGCAGTGTTCATTTAAAAGTTCAGAAGAAAAAAGTCTTAATTTCCGTTGCACTTTAGTGAATATTTTATTTATATTTTTCTACGTAATATTAAACTGTTTTCATATTGGAAGCAACTGTTAAATATTGACTAGTGTAAACAAGGTTTGGCCTATTGTATATTGAGTTACATACAAAAAACGCTCGAGACCTTTAGATTTTAGTTGGTTTATAAATTGAGGAATACCGGTAGTTGCTTTTTGAGTGTAATAACTTTTCAACTTAGTTTAATGTAAATAAATAGGTCTAGTAAGCATTAATATCCATTCTGTTTTACGGCCCAAGTCTTATAAATTAGTAATAAATACCAAGTGACATAAACACAGTCCTGTTATCTGATGTGTTATTTTAACTTAATTGCAAACTTAGGCAGAACAGAACAAAATATCAATGTTTTGGTCTATTTGGCATTGATTTATTGTTTATACTGAGCACAATGGCTACATAGTGAGCACATTTGCTTCATAGTGAGCACAATGGCTACTATGTTAGGCCGTATGTAGCTTATGTCGTATACAGCTTACGTGAGAGCTGGTTGACAACGTATACAGCGTTGGTTGACAACGTATACAGCGTTGGTTGACAACGTATACAGCGTTGGTTGACAACGTGTACAGCTTACGTAAGCTGTGTACGTTGGATGTAGACATATACTTTTAAAATAGGTGTTTCGTCTTAACGTATATATCTCACCTGGTGTGTGACCAGTACTAAACATAAGTGTGGTTATACTTGATCGTCTTATCCACCGTAATAATCTTCGTCGTAGCAGTAGTAGAAGCAGATATATAAGCAGTAATAGTAGCAGAAGCAGTAGCATCAGCAGTAGTAGTAGTAGTAGAAACAGTAGCATTAGCAGAATCAGTAGCAGTACCAGCAGACGCAGCAGCAGTAACAGCAGTAGCAGCAGCAGCAGTAGTAGTAGTAGTAAAAGTAGTAGTAGTAGAACCAGCCGTATACGGCCTAACACTGCTACATTATTACGATATGTTAATGAGTATAAAAACAAAATGACCACATTTGTATTTATGTACGGTGTTTATTAATATGGTCGACATCAAGCGATTGTCCTAACTTAAGATTTGCTATAAATGGTGTGTGCTTGTTAAATTAATATTATAATTACTGGAGAAATTTCTGCTATGCAGAGTGGCTTAGTTGAATTGACAATTCGTGTCAAAAGAAATACGAGCTAAATGTTGATCCATATCAAATAAATAATTTAAACAATTTACTGACACGGAAGTATATTTATAAGAGTATCACATGTTATAAATGCATGACAACTTGAAGAATGGATGACAACAAACTTAGTATACTGTGTTTGAGATAAATGGGGTTAAACATTTACAAATGAATGTACTTTAAAATTTATTTTAAACTTACATATTCGAGTTCAGCTGTAAAAGTCGAGCGACTCTCGAATCAGATTTCTGTGTAGTACCAGTACTTTAATAAAGTTATATTGTACGTTCCATGTATATGATTTGAACTCCAGATCTATAGATCTCAAAGCGTATAGTATACACGATAGTTATAGGCAAAGTATCACGTTTGCATAGTATAATTACATGAAATAACGACAACACAGATCGCAAATAACTTCTTCAACTTTGGACAAATTTCACAAATACCAAAACTGTACAGTGGAAATCTAATTAGATCTAAATTGTATTATGCTTTTATAGGAAACCGAAGTAAAACAACAAGGTGATGCAGACCTGACACTGAATCTGTCGAATTTCGAACTGACGACGGTCAAAACAGCATCCCGGACGTCCAGTTTCAATCACCAAAATAGGTGAGCATGTCAGCATTTCTATGCGTTAATTTTCTCCAATGATGCGCAGATGTTTCTTCTTTAGGCGCAGAGCATAGCTTATGAGTTCAAGTGTTGATGATTTATACATTTAAGGTACAGTGCTTGGGGAAACCTATGTTAAATTAATAGAACATAAAATGCACATTCGAGGTAAATGAAAACAAAGATAGTCAAACTGAATACTTGGCATCGTTTGACGCCTATCTATGCAATATACTGAATTAGCACTGAATTGATATTTAAGTTAGCATTGTTCTGTTATATTTTCACTTTATAGTTATGACCTTTATCAAATGTACATATGAGGGTCGAGTGATATGGGTCTGAAGAAAGTGGGCGCACAGAATATGCCACACACATTTCATAGAGAAAGGCGATGTACAGAATACAACTCAAACTAGTATTTAACTGTATCATAAACAGTATGTTATATCTAAATAGATACATCAAGAGGTATAGGTCCGAGGAAGAAAAGTTGCTGGATATAATACGAGAAAGGGAGAAAGTAATACGGCTTGCGATAAAACAGGGGCAACAAATCCGGGCCAAATGCAATCGCTACAAGGAAGAACTGGACAAGTAAGGGTTTTGTAGCATCCATGGCACCGTCAGATTGTTAGACACTATAGTTTTTCATTACTATATTATTTTTTCCATAAAATTTCATGTATCATATTAATTTACCGTATCATATATATATATATAAATAATTATATTATATATAATTACAGATAATATATATTTATGTAGATGATTACTATCAAAACATTTAAATGAGTTTCTATTGGTACTTAATAATTCCGAACACACACTTATAGTCGTAGTAGCTGACACGAGATGATTACATTTGGGTACGAATTTATCCACACCAAAATGCAGTACAATACCAAATAATTTCTTCAACATAGTTTGAAAGCCCTGGGTGACGTGGATATGACTGACGTCGAATGGAGGCGACGTTACCACGACGTCGAGACCAAGTACTTGAACCTGAAGGAGGAGTTAGAGGTCATGGCAGCCAGGAACAAGAACGGCAGGTAACCATTGTGACCATGTATGCAATGTAATGTTGTCAGTGAAGCGCAGTGGTTTGTGTATTAGACTTTTAGTAGCGACAATACAAAACCAACGTTTGCTTAGCATACTGCATTGTGGTAATTAGGGGTGGTACAATATTAGAAATCCATATTGCTATATATTGCACTATTTTTTTTATTTGTTACAATATTTATTGCAATATATTGCGACCTTTGTATGTATGTATTTAATAAGCTTAAAACTGATAAAATCACTATGAACAGCGCAATATTTTTAAGGATTTTTTTTACTTTGTATTTTCTTTGCTTTTTATGTTGACGACAGGCGAAACAATAGCAATATATGCACAGCAGATAGAAAAGCAAAACAATTATGAGAAACACTCTCAAATCGCCTGTTATGGCTGTTCATTGTATTTGTTATGTTACATACAGAGTGATTCTTTACATGTACAGGTACTCTATTCATAATGTAAATTTGTTTTGTGTATAAACTATGTATGTATTCCACTCTTTATTTTAAATGGAAATAATGTATGAAGTTTAATGTATTATTAAGCATAAACATTTTAAGAGAAACATGTATACCAAACATCAATGGAATATTCTTGGTCGCCAGTACAGTCTATAATGGTCTGCCTTTTGACCTTCACCCCTATACAACTAACAACTTTACATAATAATACTGCCTTTCAATTGTGAATCACTGACAGTAAGCATGTTTTAATTCAGTCAAAAGTACTGGCATCAAGGTAATAATAACAAGAAAAATACAAGCCTGTAATGACAACATAAGTAATGCAATATATCGGTATGGATATTCATATTGCAATATTTTATTGCAGAAGCAAATATTGCAGTAAATCAATATACCGGTATATTGTGACACCCCTAGTGGTAATATCAGCTATTAGTAAGCTTTATATGGTTTGGCATACATGTATATGTAATTACGACAATATATAAAGCGTATATGTACATAAATTTAAATTTCGTGAACAATTAATCTTCTAGGGTGTTTTGTAGTTTCTTTCTGCAAGGTATGTATAACTTTAAACACTGTGTCAATTCAAGAAAAAATAACTTCTGAATTCCTGTTATTTGGTTTGTCAAAATTTGGTGTGTCAGCTATTTAAGCGGAGTGTATTGTGCAGACGTTTTGTACAATGGCTCAACCGATCCAATAATTAACCGACTTTAAGGTGACACACTAGTCTTGTGTTTGTTTAAATAAATTATTCACACAGACTGGAAAATCAATCTATCATTACAGAGATCATTTGCTCCAGCAAGAGGAACAACTAAGGGCGTTATCGGACGAACTGCAGCGCGAAAAAATCAAAAAATCGAGATTGTTATCAACAAGGTAAATCCAGATCTCCCGCGTTGATTTGGGAATCGGTGGCATAAACGGGTGTAACGTAATTATGTTAATTCATTCAATACGAAGAAGAGCTGTCACCTATGTTCACAGAACAAACAAGAAATAAGCAGCACTTTACATACCAGAGAAATCTACGTTTAAATTGTCATTTACAAATATATATTTTGTAGTGTTAAAACAATCAACATTAATAAAGAAATTAACGTTTAATTTGATCAAATAACATATGTGTTGTAACACACCATTATTATCATTACGGCAATAATATTAATGCCAATGATGCGTTATCAATTATGAAAGTGATTTTACATAAACCTATGCTAAAATGCAATATTCCTTCTTTCGTGTTAACATATTATATCATCAAAGTATCACCGAGGCGTGTCGTGGGAAAACCGGGCTTAACGCATGTGCGTAAAGTGTTGTCCCGGATCAGCCTGTGCAGTCCGCACAATCTAATCCAGGACGGCACTTTCCGCCTACAGTGGATTTATGTTTAGAAGAGACTTCCTTGAGACTGAAAATACCATAAAAGCGTTAAGTGTCGTCCCGGATCAGCCTTTGCGGACGGCACAGGCTAATCCGGGCGACACTTTGCGCACATGCCCGGTTTTCCCACAACAAGTTATAAATGTCTATACGAATAATTTCAGTCTGACCAGTCTGGCGACGAGTTCCGGGGTCAAGGACAAGAAGGGCAAGCGGCTGATCGAAGCCCTGGAGACGGACAAGCGCCTCCTGCACGAGAGACTGCGAGACCTGGCCGCCCGGAACCAGCGCGGCAGGTAGTCGCGTGAGGGGGGTTTCTTACGAGCTAGAAATTGTTAATTGGTTTGTTAATGGTTGTAGGGACCGTTTTCAACGTATATACCAAGACTTGTATCCATTTTCGTAAGTAAACTGAATGAAAATTTGGCATGCACAAAACAACAAATAAATATGTTATGAAAGATCAGCAAGTAATGCAAGCATTAAGCAAAGTGAAACAAAAAAAAGAATATCTCATAATATTGAGTGAATATCTAAGTCATTCTCGTTTTTGTTTTAATTGGTTTTGGTTCACGCAGTCTCGAATTAATACTATTAATGTCATGTGGGTCCGTTTACTTTAGTATGACCAATTGACTATATAGCATTCGCATAAACGCATGTAGTCACATCGTTAACATTTAATGTTTAACATTAACGTAATGACGCATGAAATACGTCTACCAAGCGTCTGATTCCATGGTGGCCATGTTCCAGGAACTACCTGACGAGGCTGGAGGCGGAAAAGAGAGACCAGGAGGAAATGCTGACACAGCTGAAGCAGCAGCTGCTGAAAGAAAAACAGGAAAAAGAGAACCTTCTGGCAAAGTAAGGCATTTTTTTAAATATATTAAACTTCTTTTCAAGAAACACTATTGCAGCAACAATATTGTTTTATTATGAACATTTCCGTGTAGTATCTGTCCGTTCAACGAATCTTGACTATGGTAAGCAGGTATGCAGAATTTTAATTGAAATACTGAACAATATTACATTATTAACGAATAAAAATATTATAATAATAATTTGAATGTTTTAAATTTTTAGCATTTGTATGCTTTGGACACTGCGTATAGCCTATGAAGTCCGTTGAACTTCCAATAAATAATAAGCTTTCGTTCAGGTACAACGCTAATGCACAGATTGTGCTGACATGTTGTACGCCACGTTAGGTGAAACGTAATTCAGTTGATTGTACTGTTTTGTAGGGTAACAATTCTGAGTGCCAGTCGAGAGAATCTTGTCACCCTTGAAGAAGACCAGGCCATGTATGCGCAAGTTGACAAATCAAAGAAAACGAACTCAACAAAACAGAATGATTCGCTCCACGAAAGCCACCATTCGGCACCGAGTACTTCCGCCGGAAGTGTCCGCTCCCCGGAGTACGAAGCGGTCGGCGACGACGACGGGAAATCGTCTGGATTTGAACCTGGTGTTGCCAGCGAGAGGGCGTCGAGAAACACTTACACGAGCTCTGCTGATCCATATGAATACGTCGCCGTGAATCGCCACAACGGACATTATACGCACGAATCGCAGCCAAAGGATTTTACTACGGAAAACAAAGGGGCTGATGATGAAGAAAATGATAAAAGTTCCAGCTCCAGCAACGAGTCTAACAAGGACGAGAGTGGTGAAGAGTATGTGCCGTCTGATAGGTCAAACTCGCCGGAAGTGCTGATTAAACCGGAAGATATACACATGGATGAGCCGATATGGGACACAGTGCCGGAAAGCAGCGCAATTAACTACCAGCATGAATACACTACCAGGTTTTAACAGACTGTGCTCGAAATTTTATTTTAAAACTTGCGTCAAAATAGTCTGATTAAAAACAAATCGGAATGGGAAAAGTAATCATTTCCGGCAGTTGTTTCCTTTCTTCCTACCTAATACTTAAAAGATATATTCGTGACGACGTACCGTATATGTGAGTACATATATGATTGTGCATTTCGAGAAATGAAAAAAATAACATAATACTGCGAGTCTTTTGTAGAAGATATACACATGTGTTATATATTTTGTATTTAGTAGTGACCGTAGTAACATTTTTTGTTGCCAACACGGTGCAAACTATGGTGCAAGGTTTATTAATATTGTAATTTGTTTTAGGTGTAAAACTGCACCACGAGCATTAAGCAATACATTTTCGTTTTCATTATTGGGTTTCTCTCAATGTCTTGTCGTTTGTATTTGTGTGCGGTGTTTGGTATGCAGATATTATTAATAATTTCTGTTCATTGATTCGTTTAGTGCATTGTCACATCTTTTTATATTATCTGTTCTTGTATGTGGAATAAAGGGTGTCGGATGAACAGGCTAGCTGTAGTCTATTATAAGGATTTTTAGCTTTAAATAGCCAAAGCGAAAGTATTTGATCGATCATAACAAAAGAGACACGCCACAAAATCATATAGGGCAGTATGTAATTACAACTTACGGTTCAATCTGGAATTCGATAGTCCATAATGATCTGGCATTCTGCCACAATCACTAGATTCCAATCATGGGCGTACCATATTGGCAGTGTTATCATCAAGGGAAGTAACTAGGGGATTGTATGATTAAGTTGTCCGGATCAGTTACTGGTGCACATTTACGCCAAACCATCAAAATGTGCGTATAGGTTGTTAAATATCTACGCGCAAAAAGTAGTGCTGATGTTTTTCCAAGAATAATTTATATTTGCCCTCACAGTTCAACAAAAAAGCAGATTCGGTGCGAATGTTCTGAAACACTTTCAAATGACATTGTTACTTGCATTTGACCAAACTGTCCCGAAATACAACAGTGTTATGAATTACAAAAAAACAACACACATTTAGGAGTCAAATAAAATCAAAAGCACGAACTAAAAGAAAAATAGAGAGAAAAAATGTAGCATCAAATATCACATTCTCGAGACAATGTATCAAGAACAAAAGTGTTTTGACAGTGTTCAAGCAGTCTTAAACAGATGAAGGGGAATAACACCGATACACTATTCACGTCTATCCTGATAATTGCTTTTTCGACTTACGCCCCTTTGGTTTACAATACGCTGTTAATGAGGCTACGAACAAATTTAGTATTTATAGCGATGACAAATAAAGGGGATATCAGATAACAAGGTTACGCATGCGCAAATAAATTCCTTCTTTGTTACATATAAAATATTCAAAATTTGATCTCAATTTTCACCATGACCAAGCTACTTTCCAATATATCACCATACATTGTTGGAAAGATGAGGATATAATCTTTTGAAAAAACAGCATGTCAAAAAATTCCATGCGTTGTAAGTCAAAATATTTACCTTAGAAAAAACACACCGGTTTTGACGGGCATGGAGGTTGCCATTTTGCCATGAATACATGGGCCAAAAGTTATGAAGCTGGGAACCACTAGACAAACAAGTAGTGCACAAAATAGCCTTTTTTCTTATTGCTTACATATATACCTTTAAAATGATACCAAAACATATCATTTAATCTGTATTTTACAAATTATATGCATCGTGCACTCAGCCGCATTTGCTTATTATCTAACTGACAGCATGTAACCCTGAGGATGTGACTTCCGTTTTGGGGTAATTAGACCTTTAAGTGAACCCAACCCTTTCAAATTTGAATAAAAACCACAATTTTCATAAATCTGATCTATTTCGAGAAAGAACATGAAATCCTATTACACTGGTTTAAAGATTTATTGGAAAAAAATAAATTTGAAAATGTCACATATAATGGTGTTTTGAGGCAAAAATTAAGACGGAAAAAAATGTACTTGGGTACGTCTGGAAAACATGATTTTAACTCAGAATTAAGCATAAGTTTGAGTTTTAATAGGCATAGCAGATACAATATATGAAGTCAGAAGTGAAAACAATCTTCATTGGCATTCTAAATGTTACAGAATAGGTTTTTAGTCAGTTTTGAACAATTTTTTTTTTTAAGTTTCTTCATTTTTGGGGGTAAAATCCATATAAATGTAGCATTTCAGATGCCATTTGACCCCAGAAAAGGGTTTGTTTACATAACAATCAAGAGATTTGACCTCCTGTCACACAACAAAAAAAGAATTTGACCCCAAAATGTCAATGCCAGATATAAATTAACAGTCCTCTGTCACACCTGAACCTGTGGGTGAGGTCAGCCGCCTGAAACCTTCAATCTGTTCCAGGTACTCTCTGCTGAGTAATCTGTAAAAATAAAAAGGTTTTCTGTGAATGTTTACTCAATATTGTGATTACTAGTGTAACTTAGATACAATAAGTTTACATATACACTAGTTTACTAAGTTTTATTTACTGCGATAAGGCTAGTCGCTATGCCGGCTTCAGACTGTCGAGCTCATGTGCGAACAGTTCAGTTCTAAAATGGGTTTGAGAGTCCCAACAAGGGTTAAACTATTGCTTTTCCTACCGGTGTTGATAAGAAGAATGCCAGGCTGAAAAAGAAAACATTAGATAGTAGAATACATGACAATAATCATGTAACCTTAAAAAATACCGATGGTACGGGCACGACTGTGTCAGCTTTACGGCCCCGCCCCAACGCTCCAGTGTAGTTGACAAGTAAAGTAGTTTTGATGACTCGTCACTTCACCCAGACTTGTATACCAATGAGTTGATGGTTCCGGCTGAGGTCCTGGTTCTTTTCAACACTGCATTTAAAAAACATACTCATATTAAACCAAACTGTGATGGTGATTTAAATTTTGATGCCGCTATCTCCATTTGGTGGGGTCTAGGTTGGCGTGAGCGGCTTAAGTGTTTTATGCATGCATTTCACGTATTTTTCAGCTGAAAGCCTGATTGTACTATAATTACAAAATAACGTATGAACTAAATAGGATCTGTTAACTTTGCAAATTAGGAAAATTGGTATTATTCAAAGTAGGCAGGTCGGACGGTCATCATGGCCAAAGCATCGGCCAGTGCGGACACGACCTTTGCGGGCATTATTGTCAGTTACATGTTCTTAAACTAAATATTCAGGATTACAACACAAGGTATTATGACCTCAATAAGATAATTGTTGAAACTAATGCAAATTAATGTCAAAATGCAACTGAAAAACAACACGACGAACACAGTGGGTCTCGGATTGCCTATCCGGGGACATTTTGCTTTAATTTTCCCATATTTACCCCCCCCACCCCATGCCCCCTAGAGCAACCATCCCATAAAATACAGCCCTAAATGGGGTCAAGGTGGCATCTGGCAGTTATTCTTTCCTGTACAGTGTGTTTGTAAGAGTCCATTTTCAAAATCTTTGCAGACGACTAATATTAGTTGAAGTTCTTAAAGGTTACGCATGCGCAAATAAATTCCTTCTTTGTTACATATAAAATATTCAAAATTTGATCTCACTTTTCACCATGACCAAGCCACTTTCCAATATATCACTATACATTGTTGGAAAGATGAGGGCATAACCTTTTGAAAAAACAGCATGTCAAAAAATTCTATGCGTTGTAACTCAAAATATTTACCTTAGAAAAAACACACCGGTTTTGACGGGCATGGAGGCTGCCATTTTGCGCATGAATACATGGGCCAAAAGTTATGAAGCTGGGAACCACTAGACAAACAAGTAGTGCACAAAACAGCATTTTTTCTTATTGCTTACATATATACCTTTAAAATGATACCAAAACATATCATTTAATCTGTATTTTACAAATTATATGCATCCTGCCCTCAGCCACATATGCTTATTATCTAACTGACAGCCTGAGGATGTGACTTCCGTTTTGGGGTAATTAGACCACAACAACAGTGAAAGATTGGGCTAAAAGGAAACGAAACCACGCGTGGTATTTCATCCTTCGCATAACAGATACTTGTCACTAAGCCTGGGGCTGGTGATCGGTAACAAATACAACCACTTATCTTCAGATGCAAAACTATACTAATAAATATGAAAAGTATACTTTATATACTATATTATTGTACTGAGCCTAAGATACCCTGATGATTTCAATAACTAACCGATTTGAAAAATTATATCGACGTATATCGTGATTTTAAATACATGTGTATCATTGTTTGAGCAAATGAAAGAGCGAATAAATGAAGAAAATGTTTTTTGACAGAAACATACATGTATATGATAAAATATTTCCAATAATATTAAATTATCAAAACTTAAAGGCAGTCTGAAGAGATATATATCGAACTGTTTGTGAATTTTTTTTTTAAATAATGCTGCTTCGTACCTCTTTAGAGCTTATAACGTGCATATAATTGTGAAAGGACAATCACATACACAATGGTAACTAGTACATCAAAATCCGACCTAAAAACGTTTTTTTCACAAATTATAAATCATGAACGCCTATGCCAGTCAATGCAGCTACTTAAAGTGAAATTAAGAAATAAGTTTCGATGTATCGGCCAATAAACAATGTACGAATTAATCCACGAGGCCGTCAGTCTGAGTGGTTTAATAGTCACGCATCAGAAAGACAAAGAGTTGTTTATTGGCCAATAAACAGCGATTATGCGAAAATGATTTCAATTCTAACATGATTTGACAAATACTTTTTTTGAGAACTACATTTTACTATGCTCCGCTCAGAGTCGGGACTACTTTTTGCGTTGGCTATTGGGTTGTTTAACAACGACAATTGTGTTCTTCGTCTGTAGAAAAATTATCGGTTATTGTGTTAGAACAAGCAATAATATACACCCTACAAGTTACATAACATGTGTTGTGAAACGCCCATTACAGTTAATGAATTAATGTTCATCAAAATCGGAAATAACGATGTCTAACTTATAATAAATCACGAACGCCTACGTACCAGTCACCACCTTTGTATCTTTAGAAAACAAGCAAAACGCTGGCCCGAACGGAATATCTTTGCGTACGCCAGTCCACAAGAAAACAAACATCCGTCGGATTGAAAACACACAATACATTACGATGGCCCTATACCAATAGCCCTCCGGATACCAGTCTACGCTAAACCCTCCACAGGACAAAGATAACAGCCGCGTATCAGCTCCATTGAAGGGGGCATGTGTAATGTTTGTGCTCGGCTCTACTTGTTTTGATTGATACAGGATGCCTTCATGTTGAAGAGGCTTGGATTGTTAAACTTCATGGTAAGTATTTTCAGTTTTATCGTCTTTATTTTTTGAGATCGTTGTGTAATACATGGTGATGAAATTTGAGACATTCACAGTGTACTACCAATAGTTCAGTGTCATGAAACTGACTGTTAAATTCGTGAGTTCGTGTTTCAAACTTAAATCATGCATGAATTATTGCGGTGTCTGGTTTACTGCAGTGTATTTTGGAGACATTAATTTCGAAAATATAAAGGCCTCTGGGTTGACAGATGTGCATTTCAGACTGAACCTGTGAGGCAATTTTACTTCCGTGCCATCGCTGATTTACTAGTTAGGCAACTTAGGGGAAACCACCCGCTGTACAATTTATGCAGCAAAAGCATTCGCTGCTTGAGTATTGGCAAACTGAATCTATCGTCCAGCTTAACGTACTTTTAAACTTTATTTAACTGCCTGTGTATAACATCTAAGAGCTCTTAAATGTTTTTATGTCTGAAACCAGAAATGTTAAATGCTATTTGATCGTGGGCGTTAACAAATTTAAGTTGTTCTCAATTCATATACAGATCTGCATCCGCCATATAAGTATATATCTCTCTACATATGTGCGTTTTTAGCATGGACATACCGCGTGTTATATATGGGCGCTAATGCACAACGAATTACTCTCTGCCAAAAACACACAATCGATTTGGAGTTATTTCTGGCGTAGAAGGGCGATCGAAACTGAAATTGTTTCCTGGAAACGCTGTACGAATGTCTGTCACCGTTTGCATTATTTCGGCTGCAGTAGAATCATTTGCAGAATTAATGGATTCTGGTATTCATATGATATAATGTTCGATTATAAAATACATCTAAACACTGCGTGTACATATGATATATGTCTTTGCCTTCCTGTTTTTCT
Source organism: Congeria kusceri (assembly GCA_027627225.1). NCBI lineage: Eukaryota > Metazoa > Mollusca > Bivalvia > Myida > Dreissenidae > Congeria > Congeria kusceri. Next base: position 69,876,449 of record CM051025.1, read on the forward strand.
CTAACAAACTGGGGGATTATACAATTTTCAGCTTTACTCAGCATATATGCATTTTTCAATGAGTCACTGAAATTAAAACTAGATAATTACATTGGAAATACACTTACAGTACAGTAGTTTATACTTGCATATATCTATATGGGATATTATAAATGGCAATTAATTAGCTTCTGTTTACTACTGACACACTCAGGCCCGAGAAGAATCAGTCCCCTCCCCCCAACCCTTCTGACGGACTGTGTCGCTCCTTACTAATTACAGACACAGAAGACTCCGCCCCCCCCCCCCCCCCTCCGCACTACTAACAGATTCCTCGCACACTTCTGGCGGACACTGTTGCTCTTCACCTTAGGCATACTTCGTGCGGAGAGACTGAGTCGCCTCTCTCTTAATAAAATGGTTGTCAAATATTTTGTATGAAAAGTCATATTATTAAGCATACTGATAGTGAACACGGGACACGTTGCACAAATAATATGTGCATATATAACCGTCTCCGTGGCCTAGTGGTTAGGGCGTTCGTATATGAGCGAAATCGGAAGTAAAGATGTTCATCAATAAATGTGTCTCATAAGTCAACACTGGCGGGCCCTTAATCGCGAGGTGTGACGCTGTAATAAAAACAAGACTTTAAATACTGTATACTTAAAACATTAGACCGGTGCTGTGTAGATGGCCGCTAGGATGTTAAATCAATAACGACCCACTGTGACTCAAGCATAATGGATTCTTTATTGAATGTTCGTCTTCATTGAACAGTATTAGTTTAAAAATTACATGATGCATTCTGGCGTTTTTCATTCGTTAAATTATTGCTCTACTTCTTTACATTCTTTATTTTCCTTCTCTTCCTCAAGCTCTTCTTCCTGACATTCTTGCTCTTCTTCCTTCTCTTCCAAATGTTCCTTTTCTTCCATTTCTTCCTTCTGTTCCAAATCTTCCTATTCTTGACATTCTTCCACTTTTTCCTTCTTTTCCAAATGTTCCTCTTCTTGATATTCTTGCTGTGTTCCTCTTCTTCATATTCTTGCTATTCTTCCTTCTCTTCCAACTGACGTTTTGCATTACAAGTATGTTGCTAAATTCTACATTTCATGTCATTTTTGTATTTTACCTTGTCTATAATGCATTGTGGCATGTGTATAACAAAGTGAACGTACATAACAATCGACAAATGCATTTTCGTAAAAAAAAATCATTTCGTAAATTCTTTTTCAAGGGGAAGAACTCAGTTTTACTACTTTACGGAACCTCACGATGATGAACCTCACTTACTAGTTTTAACGATTCAACAACAGATTAAAAAAAAGCCATTATAATATTATTTTCCGTGTTTTTATATATGCCAATATTTGCCATTATTTCGTTGTATTGTACATTTTATGACTATAATTATTAATAAAGAATTTTGATTAATTTAAGGTCGATTTGGGTTGAGTCACCGTTGTGAGCAAAAATAAAGTATTAAATAGTAAAATTTATTACCAGAACATATTGACAATTTTAATTCATTTATTGTATTTGAGGTTGTATTTTAAATTAAGCATCAATTAATTATAAACCATTCGTTCATAGTCGGTGTTTTCGGCCATATTCGCGAATATGAATTCATATTCGGTGTTAACTTGAGAGAGAAGCGCCACCTGATGTAATAATATGATATGCTTCATTTTTTATGACATTGGTCATTATGACGTTTTGTATTCGTTTAACTTACATGCGTTTTTTATGTACTGTGTGTACATTTGTTGTATTCAAAGAATGTTTAAAGCTGCTTTATAAATTGTACGGATGCTAACATGTAGAATGTTGCACTAAAACGTTAGTTGGAAGAGAAGAAGAATAGCAAGAATGTCAAGAATAGGAACGTTTGGAAGAGATGGAAGAATTGCAATATTGTCAAGAATAGGAACATTTGAAAGAGAAGGAAGAAAATGAACATTTGGAAGGGAAGGAAGAAGAGCAAGAATGTCAAGAAGAAGAACATGATGAAGAGAAGGAAGAAGAAACTAGTTCAACAATGGCAAGAAGTAGAGCAAAAATTTAACGAATGGAAAACGTCAAAACGCCTTATGTAATTTTAAAACTAATACTGTTCCATACGTCTTGGTCCAATCGATTAACGAGAATGTATTATTCAATCGCGTTATGACCTGAGGGACATCAGAAATATTGACTTCGTCCTTCTTCCGATAATAATTCGACTGAAATACATCCGAAGCAGTTAAGCGGATTTCGTTTCCAAGCTGACGTAATTTGAGCTGAAAATCGCATTTTAAACACGACACGATTTATTAGATGTAATAAGGAATCGTAGAACACTTCAAACATGAGAAAAGAGATCATAATTGGAGTCGTGAATACAATATTATTATTGGTAAGTGTAGCCTAGGATAATACTAGATCTAGATCTAGATAGTCTACTCGTGTGTATGACACTTTGTTTAGAATTACCTATAGGCCTAAATAGTCTACTCGTGTGTATGACACTTTGTTTAGAATTACCTATAGGCCTACATAGTCTACTCGTGTGTATGACACTTTGTTTAGAATTACCTATAGGCCTAAATAGTCTACTCGTGTGTATGACACTTTGTTTAGAATTACCTATAGGCCTAAATAGTCTACTCGTGTGTATGACACTTTGTTTAGAATTACCTATAGGCCTAAATAGTCTACTCGTGTGTATGACACTTTGTTTAGAATTACCTATAGGCCTACATAGTCTACTCGTGTGTATGACACTTTGTTTAGAATTACCTATAGGCCTACATAGTCTACTCGTGTGTATGACACTTTGTTTAGAATTACCTATAGGCCTACAGTTTCTAACGTTGTTAAACTGTCAGTCCTTTAAATGCTAGAGAAATTAATGTCATGTAAAAAAAAAGACCTAAATCTACTTCTAACAAGACCGATTTGTTGAACTTTACATCTTGTTGACCATTATATCTTTAAAACCTAGATCTAAACTGTTAACAATACTCAATTTTGTTGAACTAGACATCTAGTTAGCATATCTTTAAAACCTAGATCTATACTTTTAGTAAGACTAACTTTTGTTGAACTATACAGATCTAGATCTAGTTAGTATATCTTTAAAACTTTTCTGTTTGTTAAATGAAAGATTTAGACTAGTCTTTTTAAAGGTAATTCATCAGGCATTACAAGCTTTTAATTTAAAGACGTTCGCAAATAAAATAATTGGGTTAATTTCTCATTTTGCTTCACTATTTCTTTATTGTATTTTGGTTACAATAAACTAAATTAACTAATATCAATCAATAAATATAAATCTTTGTAAGCCATAAAGTTCCAGTCAATTGTTAAAAGTTCATAAAGCATTATAATAATCAAAAACACACGTATACAATATATTGCCAAACTAACTAGTTCAAAAAAGATCCATTAAACATCGCCATTCTATTTTGACAATTGATAAGTTGTTTACGTAAACACGAACATGCAAAAGGCCACACAGGTACCCTACTTAAAAGTCCAATATTTCCCAAACAAGTTTGGTGACCGATTCTTTTTATTAGCTCACCTGAGCACAATGTGCTCATGGTGAGCTTTTAGGATCCGTCGTCTGTCGTGCGTCGTCCGTCGTGCGTCGTGTGTCAACATTTTCACTCAAACAACATGTCCTCCTGAACCACTGGGCAGATTTTCACCAAACTTCACAGGAATTATCCTTGGGTGACCCTCTTTCAAAATTGTTCAAATCGCTCCGGTCCGCTGCATATGTAGGTCACCAGAGCTAAAATAGATAAAAAAAACTGAAAACTAAAAAAATCATCTTTTCTGAAACCACAAGGCTTGGAGCTTTCATATTTGATATGTGACATCCTCTAGTGGTCTTCTACAAAGATTGTTCAAATGCTGCCCCTGGGATCAAAACTGGCCACGCCTCGGGGGTCACATGGTTTATGTATAGCAAAATGACGTTTAAGATCTTCTTCTCTGAAACCTCATGGCCTAGAGGTTTCATATTTGGTATGTAACATTGTATAGTTGTCCTCCACAAAGATTGATCAAATGATGACCCTGGGGTCAAAACTGTCCACACCCCGTGGTGCACATTATTTATATAGACTTAATAAGCAAAATGACTTTAAAAGTCTTCTTCTCTTAAACCGCAAGGCTTAGAGGTTTCTTATTTGGTATGTAACATTGTATAGTGGTCCTCTACAAAGATTGTTCAAATGATGCCCCTGGGGTCAAAACTGTCCACACCCCGGGGGTCACATGGTTTATATACACTTGAATAGCAAAATGACTTTAAAAATCTTCTCTGAAACCGCAAGGTTTAGAGGTTTCATACTTGGTATGTAACATTGTAAAGTGGTACTCTACAAAGATTTTTCAAATGATGCCCCTGTGGTCAAAACTGGCCACATTCTGAGGGGTCACATGGTTTATATAGACTTGAATAGCAAAATGACTTTAAAAATCTTTCTCCTCTGAAACCGCAAGGCCCAGAGGTTTCATATTTGGTATGTAACATTGTATAGTGGTCCTCTACAAAGATCGTTCAAATGATGCCCCTGGGGTCAAAGCTGACCACACCCCTGGGCTCACATGGTTTATATAGACTTAAATAGCAAAATGATTTTAAAAACCGTCTCCTCTGAAACCACATGGTCCAGAGGTTTCATGTTTGGTATGTAACATTGTATAGTGGTTCTCTACAAATATTGTTAAATGATGCCCCTGGGGTCAAAACTGGCCACACCCCAGGGGTCACATGGTTTATATAGACTTAGATAGCAAAATGACTTTTAAAAATGTGTCCTCTGAAAGTTCAAGGCCCAGAGGTTTTATATTTGGTATGTAACATTGTGTAGTGGTCCTCTAAAAAGATTGTTAAAATGATGCCCCTGGGGTCAAAGCTGGGCACACCCCGGGGCTAACATGGTTTATAAAGACGTAAATGGCAAAATTATTTAAAAATTCTTCTCTGAAACCGCAAGGTCCAGAGGTTTCATATTTGGTTAGAACATTAAGTCGAGACCTCGATTGGTATTGCATATGGGATGGGTGGGGTCAAAGTCAACGTCACAGTTACTAAAAATAGAAAAACGGATTCCGCTCAATAACTTTAGAACGCATTGAGATATTCTAATGAAACTTAATACATAGATAACGTATATTAACACCTTGCATGGGATTGCATATGGGTTGGGAGGGGTCAAGGTCACTGTTTCTAAAAATAGAAAAACGGTTCCGCTTCATATCTTGAGAACGGATTGAGATATTTTAATGAAACCTCATACATAAATACATTATATTGAGACCTCGATTGGGATTGCATATGGGGTGGGTGGGGTCAAGGTCAAGGTCACCGTTATTAAATATAGAAAAATGGTTTCCGCTGAATATCTTGAGAACGCATTGAGCTATTTAATGAAACTTAATACATCAGTACATTATATCGAGACATTCCTTGGAATTGCATGAGGTGGGTGGGGCAAGGTCACCGTTCCTGAAAATAGAAAAACGTTTTCCGCGCAATAGCTTGAGAAAGCATTGTGATATTTTAATGAAACTTAATACACATATCTTATATCGAGATCGCACTTGGGTTTGCCTATGGGGTGGGTGGGGTCAAGGTCAATTTCATTAAAAGTAGAAAAACGGTTTATGCTCAATAACTTAAGAATGCATTGAAATATTGTAATGAAACTTCCTTAGTAGATACCTTATATCGAGACCTTGCTTTACGTATGTGGTGGTTGGGGTCAAGGTCAAGGTCACTGTTACTAAAAATAGAAAAACCGTTTTCGCTAACTGGAAAACCTATTGAGGTATTTTAATGAAACTTCATACATTTATATCAGGTGAGCGACCTAGGGCCATCGTGGCCCTCTTGTTAAATGTTTTGGTGAATGTGGTGCGTGTATGTGCGGAAAGTTCAGATAATATGTCGTTTGGAACAAAATATATTGATGCATAATTAATGACGTTTCAGAAGGTATTATTAGTAAATATTTGATCTACTTAAATGTCCAGTCAAATGCATTATTTTAACAGTAAATGTAGGTAACGCGTTTTTTATTACCAAAATACACTTGTATATTGTACAAACATATCAGTTGAAAGGCTTCGACAGGTGCCGTATTCAAAACCCAATGTTTTCCGGAAAAGGTCGGTGACCCCTATTTTTTATCACTATTTTAGTTTCAGTATACAATGACACATGCTAAACAAAATCTGTCGTTTGGAAAACAATATATTCGTGTATTTGATTATGTATTGATGTTTTCACAGGCATATTAAAGGCATAATTAACCTCATGAAGCGTCAATTAAAAGTCTTCTTTTTTTAATGGTAGCTACAGATAAAGCGCATTTTATCATTAAACTGTAATTGTACTGGCGCAGTGCCTAAATCCGCCACATTTGGGGGGGGGGGGGGGCATTAATGTACGATTTTTTCAAAATCACTTAAATCAAGTTACGTTCAATGTGCATTTTTGCTGGCGTGTTTTGGTAATATTTCAAATACTTGGTAAATAAAAAATAATTATTGAGATTGAAGGCCTAAACTGCCTTAAAAAAAAGCGTCGGAGTGCCTTAATCCGCCACTCCCTTTAAAATGTTCAAATTGCTCGAAAAAGTGAAAACTGTAGATCAGGAACCGTAACATGCTTATTCCACATTTGACTATTGTTCTTGTTTAATTTTCTATATTAAGCAGCTCGATGTCTGTTGTTAATACAATGTTCAATTTCTTAAAATACTTGTTTGTATTTCTAAAAATAGCTCTGAAATTGATGCCCTGCGTGCACGTGGGACAAATAATGGGGGGTTTTGAGTAGCGAGACATTTCCGCTCTCATTTAGCAGTTTTTGTTTTACCACCTTTTATTGTATGTAATGCCAATGAATTATGGTTAATTTTATGCTGCACATTGGACATAATATTAAAACACGATAATTTGATATTATCGTGGACACCATGCGGGGCCTCAAAATTGCGCATGCGAAGTATGAAATAGATTCTCCGCATGCAGTTTGTTTGCATTTAGGGGTTATTGGCAAAATAATTGGATTAAATATTCATTAATGCACAAATCAAGATGAAAACTCGTCAGCGTTGTTAAGTGAAAGTATCTGATTGATCGAGATCAACAAAATAGAAATCGCCGGTAAATAAACTCTTATTCGGTTGGGGTGGCGGATCTAGGCAAGTGGCGGATTTAGGCACTGCCCAGTATACTGCAAAACGAAACATTAAAAAAGAAGCGTTTTTAAAAACCTTCCTTGTTTGAATATGAACGCTTTATATAATTGAACATTGCTGGTCACACAAACTGAAAAATGGGCTTCGACAGGTGGCGTATTTAAACCCAATACTTCCGGAACAAAGCCGGTGACCCCTATTTTTACAGACTGTTATAGTTTTGGATACATTGACACATGTTTGCCAGGGGTCTCGATATCCGTTTTTGATGCCGAAATTCGGCCTCATTCCCCCAACGAAAAAGTATATATTTTTTCCCCATTTCAGACCAAAATTCCCCCTAAATGAACTGCCATCGAATTTGTTTTCGTTTTGTTTATGGGAGTAGTTTTCGGGGATCAAATTTACTTAAGCACCGTTACAAACGGTTAACGATAGAATCCGAAGAACATCACAAGGTCATTTTAAAAGACCGTTTTGACTTGTCTGGTTCCCGATTATTTGTGCTTTCATAATAAAACTTCATTTATATACAGTTAACTGCTAGCTTATTTGCCTGGAACCGTAATTTCTTTTTTGTGAAAATCGCTTCTGCTTACAAGTTATCAAAACAGGTGAAGCAAAAAAGCACAAATACCGTGTCTTACAGTCGAAAACACAGTTATTACTGTATTAGAATTAGTATAGGTAGTTTAACAAACTTAATTAAGGTAAACAATTGGAAGTTGAAAAACGATTTAAAAAATTGGAAGTGAAAACTATTAAATTGCATGAAAAATTATCTGTTGCACTGCTCCACCTTATAATGGTCAAGTGGTAGACCGTAGATGGTTAAAATTTGACTAGTTACTATAATTCTCAATGTATTGATCATTTTCATGAATAAAGTTGAAAAATATATTTAATAGTTTTTCTTTTTGACTCGTTTGCTAAGTCGAAATTTCCCCTTCTGTGTAAAACGACGCTAAAATTCCCCCGCCTGAGGGTACCGGTACTCTTCCCCCAAAACAGAGAGAGACCCCTGTTTGCGCAAATTTTAAAGAAAATCTGTCGTCGGAAAAAAATGGAAACGTCTTTAAGTGAATAATTGTTATAGATCTTGATCTACATTGCATTAACTTGTTTGGGTGTCATGTCTATGAAAAGAGCATTGAGTGCAAAGCACCGTTGTGTCTACAACGGTCTGACTGACTTGTGACGTATTCATCTGCGTATAGAATGCAAAATAACTACAAAATTAATGACGTCAGTCACGTCATTGTTTTTATTTTATATGACATCATACTTTCATATTGTTGTGGTTGTATGCAGCTGAATTGGAATTATTAAAAAACGATTTCGCTACGGTTCTTACCTTTGTTTTGCTTATACTGATACATAAACAGTATATTAACAAATGCCTTTGCTTATTGACAGAACTTATTCAATATTTCTTTGCTATGTTGCTGATATATAGAGAATAACACGTTACTGCCTGGTCTTGTGTAATATATTAGGTGAGGCTTAGAATAATATAGCGGCGAGGCTTGCCGAGTTATAGTTATGGATTTCTAAAAGTTGACTGAATAATACCTTATTATTAACATTTCGTAATAATAAGTGAACTGTTTTCACTACGAATACATAGATTACACGCATGCTCATTCATAAAATACTGAAAATGCGAACTGACATGGATTGCAACGATCAATTTCATCGGAGAACACACAACGCCGAATTGTTTGGAGACGCCATTTTGGAGTTGTGTATTGAAATTGACATTTCCAAGATCATGTCAATATGGACAGTATTTGACTATAGTATGTTCAATTTTTGGTAATAATGTTTTTGGTTCAACATAAACTGATGCTTTTTAGTGACTTTTAGTGCATTTATTATGAATGTATTGAAATAAATTTTCTGGATGATTTATTGTGTTCCATAGATGACGCCATATCACTACCAAAGTGCGGGTTTATGTGAATATTTAAAAAATGACGTTTTTGTGATTTATGACGATTAAAAACATTCTTGGTATCAAATTGTTTGTTTTGTTGAATCTGATTCATTTTATCTGAAACTGTTGACTTTATAGTTGATTCCGAATAATATGACGTACCTCCAAACATTGATGTAAACGCTAGTGACCTGAGGCGAAAAAAAAGTTCCGTTTCTGGTCTCCTGCCCCAAAAATACGGGTCTGTAGGTAATGATTTTTTTTTTAATTTGTGATGTGAGAATGGTTTGTGTTTTAAACGGTAACAGTCTTTTTCAGTCTTTATTAGATTTGGACCAAAAATATGTAGGGTCGGCAGCAAAAGTAAAGGGTCGGTCTGGAGACCAGAAACAGGACTATTTCTTTTTCTTTTTTTTGGGGGGGGGGGCCTGATATAAAAAATATATGTCAGACACCTTTGTATCAGGCCGATATCAGCATAGTGGAATGATAAAGTCTACTCTACTGTAATAGGCATATCTAGATCTTGTTTGCCTTAAATTCTTGTTATTTCAGTGAAAAAAAACATACAATAATCAGCTTGTCATCGACATAAATATCACTTCGTGTCATGTCATGTTAGATCTACTAATTATTGTTAATGGCTCGAATCAATGTATTTTAGTAAATTTAAACGCATTATTGCACATGCTTTATTAAAAGTGCTCCAAATAAAAGCTGCAATTGTTTTGAGTAGCGAGACATTTGCGCTCTCATTTAGCAGGGTTTTTTTACCACATTTTATTGCATGTAATGCCAATGTATTATGGTTAATTTTATGCTGCACATGCTCACATGGACATAATATTAAAACACGATAATTTGATATTATCGTGGACACCATGCGGGGCCTCAAAATTGCGCATGCGAAGTATGAAATAGATTCTCGCATGCAGTTTGTTTGCATTTTGGGGTTTTTGGGCTAAATAATTGGATTAAATATTCATTAATGCACAAATCAAGATGAAAACTCGTCATCGTTGTTAAGTGAAAGTATCTGATTGATCGAGATCAACAAAATAGAAATCGCCGGTAAATAAACTCTTATTCGGATGGGGTGGCGGATGTAGGCAAGTGGCGGATTTAGGCACTGCCCAGTATACTGCAAAACGAAACATTAAAAATGAAGCGTTTATAAACCTTCCTTGCTTGAATATGAACGCTTTATATAATTGAACATTGCTGGTCACACAAACTAAAAAATGGGCTTCGACAGGTGGCGTATTTAAACCCAATATTTCCGGAACAAAGCCGGTGACCCCTATTTTTACAGACTGTTTTAGTTTTAGGATACATTGACACATGTTTGCGCAAATTTTTAAGAAAATCTGTCGTTGGAAAAAATTGTTGCGAACGTTTTTAAGTGAATAATTGTTATAGATCTTGATCTACATTGCATTAACTTGTTTGGGTGTCATGTCTATGAAAAGAGCATTGAGTGCAAAAACACCGTTGTGTATACAATGGTCTGACTGACTTGTGACGTATTCATCTGCGTATAGAATGCAAAATAACTACAAAATTAATGACGTCAGTCACGTCATTGTTTTTATTTTATATGACATAATACTTTCATATTATTGTGGTTGTATACAGCTGCATTGGAATTATTAAAACACGATTTCGCTACGGTTCTTACCTTTTTTTTTGCTTATACTGATACATAAACAGTATATTAACTAAATGCCTTTGCTTATTGACAGGTTCAATATTTCTTTGCTACATTGCTGATATATAGAGAATAACAGGTTACTGCCTGGTCTTGTGTAATATAATAGGTGAGGCTTAGAATAATATAACGGCGAGGCTTGCCGAGTTATAGTTATGGATTTCTAAAAGTTGACGAATAATACCTTATTATTAACATTTCGAAATAATAAGTGAACTGTTTTCACCACGAATACATAGATTACAGGCATGCTCATTCATAAAATACTGAAAATGCGAACTGAAATGGATTGCAACGATCAATTTCATCGGAGAACACACAACTTTATTAAAAGTGCTCCCAATATAAGCTGCAATTGTTTTTTGTGTGTGAATGTTTACAAACGAATCAAAAGCAAAACAAAGTGACAAACTAACTCAATGCTGTCAGCGAACGACATAATATAGTATGTGTAGCCTATATTGGATTGGTTGATATAAGTATAATACGGCTAAGATTTTTTTTTTTCAGAAATAATCTGAACCGAATAATCTGGTCGACCATGATCGGGTATGGTGGCATGTAACCTCTTGGATTGGCGGCCGGGCCACTGCTTTAGAATGGTGTGCAAGCTTCGGAGAAGAGACCGCCGGAAGTCGATAGTCGTCTGTGTACTGTCAGTGTTCCTGCTGTACTATATGTACCAGACGCTGACGATGCCCGTGAGATTTTTATTTATCAACGAAAACGTCGACAAAATGTGTATCATCCCTGACTTAGATCCCTTCGATCCTTCGATCATGAAGTATGTGTGGAGCCCGGATCCTATACGTTGCGACCCAACACCAGATATTGTGTTTGTGAACGATGATGGGCTTGTGGAATTCAATAAATCCGCGTTTTCGTTTTTTGGCGATACTGCATTTAGGTGCAGTTATACCGCGTTAATTCGACCGAAAGGAGACGACGAAAGTGTGACTCTCGAAAATGAAGTATTTTTCACACCTCCTTATAAAGTCCCAACAGATTTCTTCCAAATAAGGTGCTACAGGGAGAAAGGCGGAAAGAAAGTGTTCGATACGTTACAAGAGAGTGTTTTTGTGACACAAGATAAAGTAAGAGTAAAAGACGCAGAGCAGTCAAAGAAATACAGTGTTTTTATGTTTGGAATTGACTCAACGTCGAGACTGTCTGCAATACGGAAGTTGCCGAAAACATACGAATACATAACCAAAGAACTCGGCGCTTTTGTATTCAAAGGGTTTATGAAAGTAGCTGATAACACCTTTCCAAACCTTGTGCCAACTTTGACGGGTAAACGGCCGTGGACGAACGATCTACCAAATCCAGAGGGTGGTAAATACGACGTTAATCCGTTTCCGTTTATCTGGAAAAACTTTTCTGAAAAGAATTATGCGACATTTTTCGCAGAGGATTATCCGATAATAGCAACATTTAACACCGAGGGAAAAGGCTTCACAGAACCTCCCACGGATCACTACATGCGACCATGGATGCTGGGCCTTAGGAAACTCAGTTTTGCTTCAGAGGTACTGAAATCAGTGCTTCTGCCGTTCGAATACAGCAATATCAACCTAAAGTCCACTTCGTCGTTATGCTATGGGAACAAGCCGATATTTAAGCATTTGATAAACTATTATAAGAGATTTGCGACCATGTACAAATCCAAACTGCGGTTTGCCTTTTCGTGGTTGACACAAATCTGTCACGAGTTTATTAACTACTTAGAACTTGGTGATGAAGATTTTTACCAGTTTTTCAAATATTTAAATGACAAGGGACATTTAGAAAAATCGTTTTTAATTTTCTTTAGTGATCATGGATCAAGAATTGATGACATTCGAAACACATTCGTCGGCAGAATCGAAGAACGGATGCCTCTTGTGTCGATTGTTCCGCCGAAATCGTTTCTCAGTCGCTTCCCGACCATTGCCAAAAACTTACAAGACAACACCGAAAAACTTACCTCTAACTTTGACCTCCATCAAACTCTAGTTGATATACTTACAGAAAATTATGACAGTTCTTCCTTGACATTTTCCCGTAACGAACGAGGTGTAAGTTTATTCCAACCTGTTTCAGAAACCAGATCTTGTTCGGAAGCGTCCATTCCGGAACATTTCTGTGCATGTTACGGGTCCACAAAACTCCCACCGGAAGACCCTTTGTCTGTCAAAGCTGCACGTTTTGCTGTGTCATATTTGAACAATTTGTTAGGTAAATACACTCACATCTGTGCTCAGTTATCATTGCATAAAATTCACGAAGCGCACCTCATTTCTCTCGGTCTTTCTGCACATGGGGAAGAGGAATCCAGGTGGACCCTTAAAAAGTTCTTCACTGAGCCAGAGAAAGAAAAACACAAACGCTTTCTGGTAATTTTTGAGACAAATCCCGGCAACGCAATGTTTGAGGCTACAGTCAACTATAATACTGAAACCGGGATGGAGATAACTGATGATATAAGTCGGACAAACAAATACGGTAATACATCTATCTGTGTACCAGAGAAACCACTGCGGAGATACTGTTATTGCAAAACAAACTTACCATAATTACCGTAGGGAATATTGTGGAATAATTAGGCGCCGGTTTTCAAACAATTACTGAACAATATGTTCTATGGAAATAGCATCGTATGCTTGTACTAAAGGTAGACATTTTACGTGTATATGTATCACAGAAGTCCCGTTTTACCATGTGCAAATAGTTTGCTGTGCCAAGATTTCTCTTGATTAAATAGTTTGCTATTATAAGGCCGAGCTAAAATAAATGGTTGGTTTTCGCTAACATGTCCAAAAAATCTAGGAGGGGAGGTAAATTATAACCTTTTGTTTTCTTGTTCGTTTTTTTTTCTTCGCCGCATATTAGCCTCACAGTTTAAGCATGGTAGGATAATATTTTTAACAAATCATTTTTCACACGCCTGTGAAGAATAGGATCTCATTTGTCACATTTGTGAGAAGAATGCGATCGGCCAAAAAGGGGGTATGCTTACAGAACCCATTTTCACATATTTTATGGGAAATTGTATCGCGAAAATCGATGAAATCATTATTTGGAGCATAATTATACAGTAATTATCATAATCATCATCGTCATCACCATCATCGTAACTATCTTTACCATCGTCATCATCGCCATCATAATTATTTTCGTCATCACCATTATTATCATCAGTATGAAAAACTAAGCCCTATTTTGGAGCTACTTATGTATGCATGTGCTTAAGAAATAGAAAATGCATATGTACTCGCGTACGTCCATACGAACGTACACCTTTTTATTGGGATATTAACCAATGCACGCATCCGAACGTACGTACAAACAAACGTCCTATTGTGGATTATTAAAACCAAAATAACCATGCATATGTCCGCCCGAACTCGAATATACGTATACACGGACGGTAATATAACGATCTTATTAGAACCTACGCACATGTTAGTACGTACGTTTGGATAGTATTGTAGCGTAGCGTACCGTACCTTCCGTAGCGTATCGTACCGTACCGTATCGTTACTTACCGTGTCGTGCCTAACTGTACCGTACCGCATCGTATATTTCCAAACCATATCATTACAAACCACACCGTACATGCCATGCTATGACATGCCATACCATACCAAACCGTACCATACTTAACCGTCCGATACCGTGCCGTACCATATCGTACCATACCATGCATACCGTACCGTACCGTAAATCACCGCGTTTGTTTTTCGGGCTCATACTGTGTGAAAAATAGAATTATGAAAACTTAAAAGGACCACTTTTTTGAAAATTTGAATACTTTTTTCATGTGTGAAGAATATGATTTGAGTGCATATCAAAAACTGGACTCGATCACACATTTCACAGAAAATGTGAAGAATGAGATTGCGATGTGCGACGAATGAGATCCTATTTTTCACACCTATGAAAATTGAGATCCTATTTTTCACATGTGTGAAACATGGGATTTGTGAAAAATATGGTCCTACAAAGCACATTGGACTACATGTAAAATGTTTAATCGCCCCCGACAAAGAAATTGTACTTTAACTATAAATAAGGTCATAGAAAAAGAGATTTCTGGCGAGAAACTTCTAATATAAGAAAAAACTGCTCATTTTCCGAAAATCAGAAAAAGCTAATGATTGATAGGAAAAAAACTTATAGGGTCGGCAGAAGAAAATAGAGGGGGGGGGGGGGATCGGATATGCGAAAACCAACAATTTTTACGACTAAGGTTCGAGTACAGAGCAGTATAAACATACGTCTGGGATGTGTTATTGATTCCAAAGTTATTGGGGCTATTGGATGCCCTGGACTCCATGCGCCTTTTGTGTAGTATATATTTTGCTAAATTACGTGACATACATAAAACCGCCCCTGATGCATAATTCCGAGTATGTCATTTTGTTTTATTCAGATGCTGCTTTGCACCATGTGTTTGATTTTGTGATGAAGATTTATTTCTGTATAACTCCATCCATTAGTCATGTTAAACAGCTTTGCTTGTTACAGAGTTTTAAAACAATAAACATTTAAAAAACCTTTTTAGTTTATTATAAAATACTGAACATACGAGTTTTCTTAATAATGGACTTCTTTTAAATTCGCCACATTCTCTTCTGGGGAAAATTTAGTTGTTAGTGGTTTTGATCAATTATTTATCCTGCCTTTTTACTCGATTTTTTTCTGACCTATTACAGTCTACTGTTCTATTTTAATACCTAAATACATTAGATACCTTCATTAGATTTCAATAGTGCCTCTTATTTGAGATGCTATTCACAGTAATAAAAACGCTATTGTGAAAATAAAAATCACATTTACATGAAAATTAACGTACTGTGACTGTGTTGAATATGAAAAGAAACGATCAAAATAACTGCCTGAACTTACATAATTATATATTATACGTTGTGTTGAACGATCTTGATAACAGTATTTTTACCGAGATTAAGAATAAAATAAAAGTTTATAATAATGAGTACACTTCAATGAGTTATGAGTTTGAAAATTATTTTGATTTTAGTTCGAGTTTGTCCAATGCCTGGGGATTACTGAGACATCGTTGTCTTGAAAGAACCAATACTTGGCCGCTTTGAGAGAGATCGGTGAATGAATGGAGAATAGGGATCGATTTCCCGACCTCCCAGTTGCAAAGCGAGCACCATGGGTCATATCCATAGTCCTAAGGAAGTTCTTAACCTAAATTTTCTTATGTTTGTGAAGTGCAAGATTTTATATTTGAAATATGGTAAAAAAAAAGAAGCATCTGTTTATTCTTTAGCAGATTGAAACCATTAAAACCAAAATAGAATATCAATGGACCGGCAACAGACTTTAGGAATGTAATGATTTTCAGAAATTTGCTTTTTACTAAGGAGCTTTGTGGATATGGGCCCTTATTTTTTGGTATGGTACATTTATCTCTCGGATACAGTACCATGCATTCATTGTTTTATACATAGGAATCCAATACAGTTATACCATCTATGGTGTGCTTTAAAAACATATGACATGGATTTTATAATGAACTTAGCTGGCAATGTCAGTTACACAAATATCATCCCTGGCCCCAGCAACGCTTTAGTATAACCAGTTTCCTACAGCCTGTATATCGCCACCTTTGTATTACAAGCGCCAATCTGCTTCTTTTAACACATGTTAGATAGGCCCTTGTACTCATAAGGTGGCGATATATGCAATGAATATTCAATAGGAAATGTCAACATCTCAACTGAAATGCATCGTGCGGTGAAAACTAGTAGTGTTCCTTGATATCTGATCCGATGACTGTATTCAAATAAAATAGGCCTATTCAACGGTTTGATCAATGTAATTGCGAGTTTAATCGATGGTATCGATCCTACTATTGATTCAAGGCAACAGTAACGTGTATGCGCCATGCAGCTGTTGCAGTAACATGTGGGTTGATAGTTTATGTTTGATACAATTTCAGTATTTCTCCTATATGGTTTACAAACCCAAAGATGGATATACAAAGTAAACTAAAACACAAATAGAATGCACGTAAACTGCCATAAACAACTCACCGTCCATTTCAAATAAACATGAAATAACTTCACACAAGTTGGCGTTGGTGGTTATGTTTTCTGATGATAACCGTACATCGGACTTCAGAAGTTATAGACATTAAACAGCTATGTGGGTAAATGGAATGCAGTGCACAGTGCTGTGCTCGCCAACGAGAATACTAATTAAGAAATATATTGGATTTATCGTTGTTTGTCGGCCAATAAACAATGATTTGGAGTTCTGATGCCAAGGAATTAAACCGCGAGGGCGTTAGCCTGAGTTTTATAGCCACGCATCAAAAAGACAAAGAGTTGTTTATTGGCCGACAAACAACTATAATGCGAACATTATTTCAATTCTAACATGATTTGACACATACTAGCATTTTGCAGTTGAATTTGGAACTACTTCTTACGATGATCCGCTCAGAATCGGAACATCTTTTTGCGTCGTTTATTGGATAGTTAACAGCGATAATTTTGTTCATTGTCTATAGAAAAATTAGCAATTATCATGTTAGAATCCTATTTATATGAAACGACATCGTCGATCGATTTGCATAGTCAAAATTCATAACCTCTTCCTCCTTAATTATTTACGGTTTTCACAACTGTCATTTCTGTAACAATATGGTAAATAAATACGAACACAATAGCTTGTTATTTAGTACACATGTATGCAAATGAAATAGACCGTAAAAATGCTGTTAATACGATTCTTAATTACTTCATTTATAAGTTGTCATGCTTTATTTTAATAGGTGAAAAAGTACTAGTATTTAGCTTTATTCACTGCTGACTCGCCATTACACTTTTGAGCAACTCACAGTCTACTAGTATACTGACGTTGGTACATTACTTAAATATTATGTACATGTATATCGACCAAATCACGAGTGCCAGACAAAATTGCTCTTCATTAAATATACCATAAACGTTGTCCATATTTTACAATGAGAAAATAATGCTCAGCAGTTTTCAAACTCCCAGAGATACAACTAAATCTGAAAATCCTCCAGCTCATGCCTCTCAGCAATACATGTAGTTGCATACTTGTAAAGCCAAATTGTGAAATAATGCTCCTGCTTGGCATTTCATCTTAATACACGCATTTACTGTTCCGGACGGGCTATTTTTAGATTTTGCAAGTACCCGGATGTTCGAGTAAAAATTATTCGATCCGCCATATTGCTATTGTTAGAGTTTACCGGTGCGTAAAAATACGTCGTGTGTGATCAAAATAGCGTGAAATAATCTGAAAATAGGAAGGAAATGGATGACCTGAGTGAGATGACACTTGAGAAATTCAGATTATGGTCGATGCATGCACTTAAAGTGTTTCTTTCTCACAGGAACGGCCAGTGAATGG
This sequence comes from Congeria kusceri, assembly GCA_027627225.1. NCBI lineage: Eukaryota > Metazoa > Mollusca > Bivalvia > Myida > Dreissenidae > Congeria > Congeria kusceri. Next base: position 69,894,675 of record CM051025.1, read on the forward strand.
GACATTCGACGAGCTTGCAGCGAGGTAATTATAATATAACCGACACTTGAAACCTCTTTTTATGAATCGTATTTATTTATTTCACATTGTTACAAAATACATTGTACAAGGTGAAGTGCTCGTTGGTTTAATAAATGACCAGCTCATGCTAGACAGTTTTGCAAATAAAAAGTTTGCTGGTTATAGCTAACCGTGTTTTAACTTCACTACACCCCGTTAAATGGTATAGTTCTGTTGAACAAACAGCACATCTTGCTTTGTTTTATTAATATATGTATAATAGTATTTAAATAATATTAGTGTTATTTATAATTAAATGCTTAACCATGTAGATCATGTGTCAGGATATAGCTAAGCTTTATGCTAATGTTGTTATACAGAAATATAAACAAGCCAAGGTAAAAAAAACTTTCTTGTATGTAGTGACATGTTGCTTATAGAAATTGTTTCAGAGCGTTCTGTGTAAGGGAGGAGAACTTGCCTGTCAACGAGAAAGCTGAACAAGCGGAACAGCGCTTACTTGAGGAGTACAAGCGGAAACTTGTTGTCGAAGGTGAAGTTGTTCCAGACCCCTTCTCACTGTCATCCGGTTGGAAAGGTGAAAGTACCGGAATGAGTTTGTGGCCTTCTGTGTACATCACTGACATTGCTAAGAACTTAAAGTGCTCAACACCAAATGAAGCGGTCCATCGATTGCTAAACGAATATAAGCAAGGCAAGGCATACAGGTACTTCGAAAATGGATGGGTAAAGGAGGCCTTTGTACATGAACTTGTGAAAACAGTGACAAGTGTGTCTTGAAAACTGAAGTTACTCCATCAATGTCAGTGAACAGCAAACAATATGAAGTGTGGGTTGTAGTAAGGAAAAACTCTGCAGAACAGCCTGGTGGTGAAATATTGTCAGCATATTGCAGCTGCACAGCAGGCATGCAAGGTACATGCAACCATGTTGCTTGACTACTGTTCCGGGTCGAATACGCAGTGAAAACAGGGTAAACAGCTAAGTCAGCAACAAGTAAATTGTCAGCATGGAAAGTACCAAGGTCCAAATCTACGAAAAAAAAAACGATAAAGGCTTCCGATATTGTTTGGAGAAAAGGACATTATGGGAAAACTGTGTCAGATGTTGAAAATCAGCAAAAACAACACTTAATGAAGAAAATTTTCACACCTCTGAACAAATCGCAAGTTGACACGGTCAAAGACCAACGCAAAGTTCGAAGTGACCTGTACAGTTTGTTGAAGGATGACATTAGTGATTGATGTTTTGCACAAAGAATTGAAAAGAGGAGAGTCACTGTTTCAAAAGTTGTACTTCCACTAACATTCAGTGAACTACCGGACAGTGTAAAAACATGGTGAAGACATCTCAGCAGAAATGTTTCTGAAAAAAAAATGACAATGACTGAAGAGCAACGTGACAACATAAGTCAAGCGACAGTAGAGCAGTCCCACTCTGAAACCTGGAAAAACCAAAGGAAAGGCAGAATAACTGCTAGTATACGATAAAATGGAGCTGCAGATCCAATAGCGCTGGTTAGCACCATCATGGGTGATAAAGAGCTAAATCCTACAAATGCAATGAAACACGGACTGTCTCTAGAGCCAGAATCAAAAAGAAGTTACATAAAAATTGCAAAGAAAAAGCACATTAAATTAAAAACCAAGGAATCTGGACTATCCGTGTACTTAAAGAAGCCATATATTGCTGCATTGGCCGACCTTGAAGTTGAAGTAACATGCCCAGACAGTATAAAAGACCAAGTGCCAACATCAGACAATGTAAAATATGTGAATGAGAAAAGTGGACAGTTAGTAATTGACCGAAAGCATCCATATTACTTTCAAATGCAAGGTCAAATGAGAATTCTTGGTAGAAATTACTGTGATTTGTTTCTATACACAGTTCATGGAAGTTTACTGATCCGACTAGTATTTGATGAAAAATTCTGGAATGAACTGGAAGAAAAACTAACATGGTTTTGGTTGACGTATGTACTGCCAGCGCTGATGACAGACAACTGTACAGTGAATGAAAATGTGATTGATGTGGCATGGACACCAACAAAAGACCCCACTGCAGACCTGCAGAGTGCCCGTCGGGCTCTTATGTCCATAACGCTGCCAAATGCAAATAAAATGCGCATTCCATCAAAAAAGCGAAGGAAGGTAGAAACAAAGCTGCCCGTGTACTTATGTGGCTACTGTGGGCTGGACTGTGTGGACGAGCCACAATCAAAGACAGATCAATCTGTGACTTGTGCTCTCTGTGGTTCCACTATGTGTGTGCAGGAGTCAACAATCAAAGCTTGGCTACAGTCGACAAGAGGGCATGTAGCAAATGTTCATAGTAAATAGTAACAGACTTACAAACTGAACATAATTTTATGTTCTGTAAATGGCATATTTTCGGGAAATACCCATTTTAATTGATTTAACAGATTAACTGAGTTTTCAAATTATAGCCTCACATTAAAATGCTTTTTCAGTCTTTGTTGCAGTATGAAGCTTGTATTATTTTCAGAGAAAATGTGCGAAATGTTTAAAGTTTTTATGTAAACTTACTCATCACAGATGATTAACAACTTTAATATAGAGTTGTGCAATATTAGTTAGTATAGTTTTACCTAATGCATTTTAATTGTTTCTGTTATTGTTTAAATATAAATAAATAAAAATGTTCATTCCAATTCATCTTCTATATTGTGTTGTGGTGAATTGATATTTTTTTAATAAGGCCAACAAAATAAATTGTGTGTTTCGGGCAACGGTCTCAAAAAAGTTGCGATTTAGTTTTTTTAATACTTCTTTTAAATACGCATTTTGGTAATTATCTGTAATATGACGAATACGACTTACACGGAAACAACACTGAAGAATCGGGAGGTTTTCGCTAGGTAGGGTCAGGTTGCCCGAAACACACTTTGTTCTTTTGGCCTAACGAATCAGATGAACCACACGCTAGATTGGTGTGACATATGATACTTCGAATTTATTGCGTAATGTTTGTGTAACACTACTTTTATTCAATTATTTATTATTAAGTCGAAATTTTCATTTACATGTATCTGTACAATGCCAGACTCAGCGAAACCTCTTAATCAGCTGTCAGACAAATGATTAAGTACAAGTCAAATGTTGAAACATTATATACACTGTTAAATAATTGATATTAATGATAAATATTTATATATTTGTCATAACATATGCATACAGCTAATTGTTGCAGTAAACAAAAGTCTAGCTAGCATTAAATATGTATATGGTGTATAACAAATTTTGTCAGACACCCTCATTTTTGTCAGACATGTCTGACAGGTTTCGCATTGTCTGCAATGATCATAGAATTGTTGCAATAAGTGAATAACAAACTAACACAATATTCAAGTAAATACCATTTAATACATTGCAATGCGAGATTTATTAAACAGACTGAAAATATGATTAAAAAAATATGATCAAAACGTGTAAGGTACATTAATATACTGATGCCAATATCGCTGAAAAGAAACATAATCAGTATATTCCTACAAAAATCACCACCTTGCACATGGTCGTACAAATCTGCTGGCAATAACAGCAATCAGTATTTTACTTGACACCTTTTATAGTTCAGAATTTGTATATCGGCCCCTTAAGGTTACTTAATGCGGCACATACCTCAACTATTTCATCTATGTGTCCATATAGTGAAATCTGAATTTCATTTGACAAAATTCTGAAAGTCTTAAGTCTTCTGATCACTTGTTCGATCAATATTCTTTTGTTGGCTATGCGTTTTGTTTTTTCGACACAAGCACTAGTCATTTGTGACTGACCCCTTTTACCTGGAGGTACATATAAACGTATTGATCGGTTTGCACACTCATCACGAATATTAAATCCTTAGTCTGCCATTATCATACTGTTAAAAGGTCCAGAAACCCACAATATAGTGTAATAGCCTTGTCTGTTGCTCTTCCAAGGTAAACAGGTGACACATAGATAATGAAGCTATTTGGAGAACAGGCTACAAACAATTTTAATGTGTTGTGATGTTTGTAATCACTCCAAGTCTGCGTCTGTCAATAAAGATCCTTGGGTGTTTCGATAAAAAGTTCAGTACAGTCAATGACTGAATGTAGATCTGGCAACACTCGAAAACGCTGGAGCTTTGTTGCAATCAAAGCATCTTGTTCAGGTATGTAAATTAATGTTCTCAGCACCAAGTAAGATGCACGTAGCCAGGCAAAAATATCCGCGAGTATAATGCCTCAGAAATATTGAAACGTTTTGCTAAGTCTTTATTTAATATTCCAATTCTCAGTTTCATTAACATTATTAAAAATTCACTTTTTGAACTTAGTTTGCGTTCATGTCCATAACGATTTCTTTTAGAAAACTTTCTAATGTTTTTGACGACAGAAACAACACCATTCCAACGCCTGTTTACCAATGGTGCAATGTACATGTGCATTTGTTAAAAATGTTCATACTCTTAATTCCGGTGTAGACGCTGACATCACCATCGGTTTGTAATATCTTCTCGGATAAATTCCCATTCAACATCCTACTTTCACGTTTCAAATTTTCATTTTGTTCTGTAAGTTCTGCAATTCTCTGACATTTTTCATTTACCATATTAAGAAGCCCTAAAATCATGGATAACAGTGTGACAATCCAGGGAACTGTTTTTTCAAGCAGCTTTAGCATGTCCATATCTGGATCATCAGCTGGAATTGGTGTTGCAATAAGGGGTCTTTCTTCTTCTAATATCCGCCTCTTTTTCCGTTTGGGTTGCAGTGATGTTGCTTGAAACAAGGACATTCGACTGACACGTTTTTCTGCACCATCGTATCCCAAGCGCAGTGCTGGATATGTGTGCTGGAGGGTTGGCGCACCTTCGACAAAATGTTCCGAGCATACCCGGCTGTCCTTGGAAGGTGACCATAACTTGGTACCATCACGCCTGCCCACCAACTGTTTCCAGGTTTCTCTCTCGTTAGGTTTTCTGAACTTTGTCGGGAATGGAACAGTCTGAAATAATAACAGTAACTGTCTGAATCGCTATTCACATACAGGTGATGGAGAATAATTTATTATTTAGAAAAACTTCAGCATGTCAATCCTAATTGGACAGCATACTCGTGTTTTTAAATACAAACCAACTTTACAAGGTATACTGTACTGTGAACACAGTTATTTGTTTATGAACTAAATCATCATCAGTAAGTGGGTGGGGAAGAGTACTTGTGAATAACAACATTTATATCGTCAGCATTAAATATTACTTCCGAGTTGTTTGCATCAATATTGCTCTACACATAATTAAAAAATGATAGTATATTTAAGCAGAAAGTTAAACTTTCATTTCATTGTTCAACTTCAAATTGTTGACAAACGACGAGTACTTAGACTTTAGTTTAGAAACTTAAATTATTTACCTAAATGGAGGTTCGCATTTACAAAGCTGTTCCTTGTGAAGGCACCACAATTTTCACAAAGCTGAGCTTTCCATTTGTTTACAGCGCAGGTATACGCCATTTTTTTTTCTTTGTTTTTACTCGAAATTCAAGACGGGTAACTGTAATCGATTATCTGCCCGCGCACGCGGGTAACTCTAATCGATTATCTGCGTGTTTAGCCGTTAACGCACGACGCAATAATTCAGATCTCTCTGTAACTGAAAATGCCCCTAGGGTCGCAACATTGGTGTAGGAATACTGAGACAACATTTAAAATTCAATTGTTTACTGACTTGATCAAGATTTCCTAAATCTCCATTATAAAAGCGTTACTCTCGAGAGTATTTACTGGATAGTTGAGCAATCTAAGTTACATTTTTAACACAGATTACACTACTACGAAGAACACATATGGACCGTACTTGTGAAATCATAATACCGGATAAGAAGAGAATAAAATTTATTTTATTATTTTTTTTACCATATTTATTCCTTGACATAATTTTTATGTCTGTATATATATGCTGTTAAAGGAACGTGTAAGCGCTTATATATATCATGGGCGTGTCCTGGGAAAATCGGGCTTAACGCATGTCCGTAAAGTGTCGTCCCAGATTAGCATGTGCAGTCCGCAAAGGCTAATCCGGGACGGCACTTTCCGCGTGCAGTAGATTTATGATTAGACGAGGCTTCTTTGAAACAGAAAATACCATAGAAGCAAAAAATACCGTCCCGAATCAGCCTGTGCGGATTGCACAGGCTGATCCGGGACGACACTTTACGCACTTGCATTAAGCCCGGTTTTCCCACGACAGGCCTCATTTGTTGACTGCGCATTGGTTCAATAAATGTTTGAAGAAGGTTGTAACGTCATTTCAGCTATAGACCGAGTGTTAATGCGAGGCTTGTTCGTAAAGAACTGCGACAAAAAACGTCAAAAGATACAAAATTCATATTCAATCAGTACAAATGCTACATTAGATTAATTGCAGCGTCTGAAAACAAACTGCTGAAACTGTGTATGAAATGTAAAGGTCGACACATTTTTGTTTTATCTTACCAAGATACCGCTTATTTCTGTTGTCAGCAGTTGCCGTTGTGATCAGATTGATTCAATCAGACGCATGCGCGTAGAATTGATTCAACTATGACAGTCACCGGTACATAATTAGTGGAAGATTAAGCCTGTAAACAAGTTTAATATCGAACCAAAAATAGAATATGTTGCAACCACACATGACTAACGAACGGAACTGTTATGATGTCAAGCCGAGCAATGGGAAATAACTCTTAAATTCTTTATTGTGAGACTTACAAATCGTAATACTAATGCGGCGAAATGTAAGTGTACATGCTATACAAGCAGATAACAAATGCAAGTTGTGACTCCCTGTCATACACTCTGATCGCATTCACTCCGCTCTGGCGACAGAGACTTCTAACTATCAATATTACGGCGCATTCCGGAGCTAGTCGATGTATCACAATTGTGACCGCATTGTGCGCCTATAGTATGCTCAACGTGTCTGTGCATTTTAAGGCTATTGTGCACCTATAGTATGCTCAACGTGTCTGTGCATTTTAAGGCTATCTGTAACGGTGTACGTAAATCTGGTTTAATCAACGCGCTGAACAAACAGCAATATGTACCCATATAATCTGTATGTTTGTAATAACTGATATTACTATCTAATAATGCAATTAGTTTCAAGCAAAATAAAACTGACACAGAACACATTTAACACCATGTACTATTACGACAAACGTATATATTTAAACATTCAGCAATTAAATCACAGGCTATTGGTGCACACATATAACATTAACATGTATTGACATATTCAGTACATAAATAATAACATTAACTGTAACCTATTCATAGCCTTCTAAAATTATGACTTAAGATTGTAGCCCGTTGAACAATATTTTAGACATCGCTAAACAAACACAGTCTTTTGTGGTTGAAGATATGCTACACAAGATTTATGAAATACAAGTTACTACTAGATGTCGCCAGCCATGCAGATAATAGCGAAATATACAAGCTACGTTCACTGCTTAATATATCATCTGACAAATATTCTAATGAGCATTATTAGTCATCTGTTTGAATATTTGTGCCTCTAATCAGCTTACAGTTAACATCAAGCGAAAAATCTCTATTCGCCAAGAAGGGTACGTTTACCCACGATATGTTAACGCTGGCCTCGATATAACGATAGTTAACAACAAACCATGGGAACGAGATAACGCGAAAGAACTGTCCGCGCTAGGCGTACTTGATAATGTTCAACAGTTCAAGTGTGTAAAGGATGTAGATATTGCGAAACCGAAAACGAGGTATGTATGTACCATGTTTACACATTAATCCAAATATGTTTTCATATTTAACGACTTTACATCCTGTATACATTTTGTTTCGCTTATATGTGATTACAAAGTACCGCAGTTGATATAAAGGGTATGTTTATTTTTGTCTTCTTTTAACATGTTACCTGAAACATGTTACCTGATTTTGATTCAATGTAGTGAGGAAGGAATTTTCTTTTGGCGTTTAAGAAATAAAGTCTTTCTTGTATATACAATATTGAATATCTTTTCTTGTGTACTGTGTATTTTAACTGCTATATACAAAAAGTTATTGTAAAACGGAAAATTGTAGTTTTTTTTCAATTTTCTTCCTGTTAAAATCACTCTGTTTTAAGTGTTTGAATATGAATATTGTATTTTTTATAAGTATGTATGTATCTTTTAAGTGTATGACACACTTGAAATAAACAATTACTCGGGACAACTGAGATAAGTCACGCATAACGAAAATTTAAAATATTAGATACTTGCATTTACATTACAATTTCGACATACATTAACATTACAATTTCGACATACATTTCGAAAAGTATGTATATATGCTTTATTTTTTATTTGAGTACGCTTTTAATTGATATTTGTCATTTGTCAATTCAGTCATGAGTATTAATATATTTACTGGAATGTTTTATCAATCTAACGATACCAATAAGAAAAGCATTTAAAAGACATGAAATGAAATATAAAAGTCGAGCTTTGTTTAATTGCCAATTAATTCATGAAGAAGATAAACATTATGTTAAATAAGTAATTTTAGGTACTTTTTCTGATTTTAATCGTTACACACAGGACTTCCATGGTTGCAGTTTAGGAACTCCTGTGACCAAAAGCGTGAGTAAATTACGCACAGACTTCCCCTAATGCAAGCTCCTGTTATCATTTTACTTGTATAATACTAAATTTACAAATTTTTTGACGGACATTTGTATAGTTTCGTGCATTTAGATCAAACGCAGTTTATTTTCGTACCTGTATTGTATTGTTACATAACATCACCCCTAAGGCATTTGCTATAGCAAATGTGCAGTTTTCGCTTTGTCAAAATCTGTGACACCCTACCGTTATCGGCAGGTTTGACGTACTACTTTCTAGTAAGCTTATTGTGTATTGGATAGCCGTCGGCTAAGAATTTGGGTCAAACATTTCGAAAAATTGGTTAGATTAAATTGCGGACGTGTGTGTGCCTCGATGCGTGCTGAAGCGCATTAATTAGCGATGTCACTACTATAAGAACAGTTGACTGAAATCAGGGGTGAGGGCGTACTACGATGTTAATGATCTAAGATTACTCTAAGACCTATTAATAAACATGTATTAATAGATCTTTGGATTACTCCATTCTGCATGTTTAAAAAGGGTTTAGTTAGAATTACAATTATAATTAAAAGAGATATAGAAGGTATATAACACTCTGAAAACCACATTATTATTACTGTTCAGTACTATAAGATATTGGTATAGTCGACATAAATTTACAAGTACCTCGTGAAGCGTAACAGTAACAAAACATCATTAATATTTACCATTATATGACACACCAGCGCTAAGCATTCTTGCGCAATTAATAATAACTACGTATATAGCGGTCTTACATCAAACGCTATATATGTCGTTGTCGCTCTTTTTTTTTTTTTTTACGTCGTACTGGTTTTGGCACACGGTTCTTATTTATTCATATTGATATTTACATTTTTCTTACATCATTTATGACTGACTCAACAATAAAAGTGGTGAACTTTATATGACGTATACGCTTCACAAAAGGCCAATTATTTCCGAAATCCCCCACATCTGAAATATTCAAGGAGCTGTCAGACTAGCACAGTGGTTGGCAGGCTCGCTTCTCACCTCGGCGAACGGCGCGGATGGACCTCATACTCATGGAAATACATCAATATGTTTATCAATGATGTGACACAGCTCCGACCGGTGGCTGACTTCTAAACTCAATATTTATTATTATATTGTCCTGCTAGTATTTAACAGTGCAGTAGTCACTAATTATTCATACTGACAAATTGCTATGTCGGCTATTATAAAGTCGGTTTTTAGTCATCTGTCTTCTTGCGTCTGCATAAAGTAAACGGCAAGCCAGCCTTATTTGTCGTTCGACATTTTAGAGTTATTTATATATTATGCGAACACATATTTTGTGACCTAATGACGTTGTATATACATTTTAACGTCTTCCATTTTTGTGAGCGTACTTCTTTTGTGTTATTTACTTTGGGTTATTTTTTTCAACGAGTTCCTTTAACGAGACAGCAGAGCTGTCAAAACTGTTTTTGTTTCCTACACATTAATAAGCTCGACTCTTTCGAACGCACAAGGCTTACTGAGACATCTTGAGTCGTTTTTTTTCTTCAAAGATTCAATCCTCAAGTTCTCGATGTCCTTGAGAAATTAAAATGTTCTCTCCAAGGTGCCTATAGAACGCCATATCTATAAATTATTATTTAGATGGAGCTTGTTGTTGCAGTGTTCTTCAACAACAACGGGAACTGTAAGTGACTATCTTAAAAACGTTTTGAAGGGCATATTCGTAACGTCCTAGTGTAGGATGCGCTAGTCAAGCTCTCGTTTTGTAAATCATTGCAGTCGCATTTCAAACGCCGCGTAATTGGTTGTTCGCAGAACAACTAAAGATACCGCAATTCCAAAATTTAACAGTCTAAGAACTATGATCCTAACAGCTTTAGGAGTAGTCGACTACGCGCAAGTAACAAGTGCCGTTTTGAATATCGTTTAATTTGGCAAATGACAATCAGTACGATAATGAATTTAATTAGAACATGACATGTTAGGTAAACTTAAGTGAACAACTTTCAATGTATTATCAAATATGAGTGTACTCGCGGAAGAACAATAAAAATAGTACGTTATGTAACGTCCTGGGGTGAGTTGCTCAAAACATTAACGGACAAATAAGCTAACAGCCGTTAAAACATTAACGGACAATTAAGCTAACAGCCGTTAAAATTTTAATGAAGATATTTATGTATATTTAAAATAACAATATTAAACTGTTAGTTTATTCTATATAAATCATTATGCCGGAATAAGTTTAAAATGTTTGATAAACAATTTGCTACTTATATTAATGTTATTTACATTTAAAGTTAACAGGCTGTTAGTTTCATTGGCCGTTAAAGTTTTGAGCAACTGGGCCCATAAATGAATGAAAGTCTTAGGTCACGAGACGAGCCGAATAGCCAAAATCTAACCTTACCTTTTCATCTCGTTATCGCCGACTCATGTAAAGATTATTTGTTGAGTAGTGAATTTGTTTAGTAGGGAATGTTTATACTTCTTTAAAAATGGTAATTTCAATAGAACACAAAAATGTATAGCAAACCACGCCTCGAAATCAATGCACCGACTATTCTCAGTGTTCAATAATTACGAGTTTAGCACAAAAAGCAAACTAAAACTTTTTGATATCCTTGTTGCGTCCGTATTAAATTACTCATCCGAAATATGGGGAATTGCGCGGACAAACGATATAGAAGCCGTGCATACACAATTTTTAAGAAAAATACTATGCGTCAATAAGTCAACAAATCTTAGCGCGTTATATGGAGAATTAGGACGAATACCATTCAAAGAAATACAGAAAATAAATATTATTAAATTTTGGTTTAAACTTACTTCGTCAAATGAAAACAGCGTAATTAAAATAATATATAACATGCTAAAAAACGATGCAAATAACGGTCATACACATAACAATCAAAACTGGGCTTGTCACGTGAAAACCATTCTCGAAAACATTGGCATGTCTGAACTATGGATTAACCAAAACATAACCGAAGCGCAGTTAATACAATGCAAACAAAGAATACTAGACAGTTATACACAAACCTGGCATAGCGAGGTAAACAATTCTCCACGCCTATCTTCTTATTGCTTATTTAAACAAAACTTAACACTAGAAACGTATTTAGACAATGTAAATGAAACAAAATATAAAATCGCCTTAAGTAGGCTCCGGTTGTCATCACATAATCTAGAAATAGAAAGAGGACGATATCATAATATTGACAGAGAAAATCGTAAGTGTAAATTTTGGTATCCGGACATTGGTTCCTACGGACAATGGTTCCTACGCTTATTTTGACACAGGCGGACATTGGTTCCTACGTTTTTTGACAACCCGGACAATGGTTCCCACGTTTTTTTGACAACCCGGACAATGGTTCCCACGTTATTTTGACAAACCGGACATTGGTTCCTACATTTTATTGACAGCCCGGACATTGGTTCCTACATTATATTGACACCCCGGACATTGGTTCCTACAATTAGATGCCAAACTTAACAACATAGTATACGCCGATCAAAGGTTATCACGTCATAATTAGCCGACAATTCAATTTACCTAACTTGTTAACAGTAAGCCGATGTAATTTTAATTAACTAATTTACAAATTAAATAACTAACTGACAGTTTGTCCATTCTTTAACGGCTAATTTAGCAAACTGTGAAAACAATATGTATATATAGTAATGGCACACTCCTTCAAATTCACTTCCAATATGGAACTTCTAACGAACAAACGCGGTCAGTCTGTGCTATGCTTCGAGGGTCACTCCTACGCCAAGAAACACACCTCTAAGTCTACAATACGATGGCAATGCAGTAGAAGTCACTCCGAATCCTGCAAGGGTTCGCTTATTACAGATCTCAGTGTAAGTCGATATATTCAAATAATTTTTAACGTTATCATGCTAATTATCATGCTCACGAAACATTCCTTTAATTGTATAAAAATATAATAATATTTTGACTATTTTGACGCTACCTACGTGTCTGGTGCATTCCGGACTGTGAGTACCAACGGTCGGATACGCTTCAGGAGGACACCTCCTAGGTTCCAGCCAGAACTGTGGAATGTCCACGCAGCGACTATCAGCTCCGGCGACCGCACCAACAATGTCTGCGAAAGCTGGAATAATGGTTTCCGGCATCTCGTCGGCCACGACAACCCGTCGCTGTGGGTTTTGATCGGCTGCCTCCAGAAAGACAATGCCATGGTTGAAACAGATGTTTACAGACTGAGCACGGGCGAGTCGGTGACGAAACGGATGAGGAAGAAGACTGTGAGCCACCAGCAGACATTGAAGATGTTGTGTGAGCAGTATGTTGATGGTAGCAAGTCGATGGTGGGGTTCCTGCAAAGTGTTGGCCACCGAATTCGCCTTGGGCACTAGGGTGTGTTGTTGATAATTATGGAACCATTGTCCGGGGTGTCAATATAATGTTTTAACCAATGTCCGGGCTGTCAATAAAATGTAGGAACCAATGTCCGGGCTGTCAAAATAACGTAGGAACCATTGTCCGGGTTGTCAAAATAACATAGGAACCAATGTCCGCCTGTGCCAAAATTAGCATAGGAACCATTGTCCGTAGGAACCAATGTCCGGGATTCGTAAATTTTGCAACATGAACGCAATAGAAAATGGTATCATTTCTTGTTAGTCTGTCCAATATATACACACATTAGAAAAAAACTCCTAAAAGAACATTTTTACAGATGGCCAACAATTTCAAAGTTTAAAAGATTAATGTCCAGAGAAAATAAAAATGAAATAATAAGTGTAGCGAAGTTCATTTATGAAGCAACTAATTTAAGACGCCAATTAGAACGTAATTAAAACATCGTTTACCAGTAAAATGTTAAGTATCCTAGTCATAAACTACGGAACTACTGATTTTTATTTCACGCAAACATGTTTGATTTTTTTATCATTAAATACTTCCTCCTATTAGTATTTAAATAATATATGAGCAATAATGTTTGTTTCTCTCCAATTATAGATTTATTCTCTTTACTTCTTGTCAATAAAAATATAATTGTGTTTAACCATTTTATTAGACAATTATACGTTCCACCTCTGCCATTACTTGTAAATATGTATACTTATTCATATTGTAGGCTATGAGCTTGTATAAGCTTTATTGCTGAATAAATGTTGTTGTTGTTGTTGTTGTTTATTACTCATTTTATTATTTACGTGGCCGTCATAATAACGATAAAGAACAGTTTAGCGATTATTACGCAGTAGCGGTTGATTTTTACGCAGCATTCCGGATATAGTCGATGTATCACGATTGAGTCGGATACACTAATACTATCAAACCACAATAGGCAGAATTTTCGATGTGCTGATTCGTTGCGTCAATAGCCTAGTGGATAGCATGTCAAACTTGCATTTTGAAGGACCCGGGTTCGATGCGCGGCAGGGGTTGGGAATCTTTTCATATACTTTTTGACACTTTTGCTACTCCAGATGCTTACTTACTTGAAAGGGAATACATTTTAAGAAATTTCCAAAAGAAACCAACCATATTTTGATAGTAACTTCATTCAAAGAAATTAAAACACTTGCTAATACGGTTGAAAAGCTTGTAGCACAGTCTTTGCATTAATATACTGTTTAATATTTTTAATATTCATCATCTTGTTTGTTTTTAAGGTTAATATTGAGTTTTGTTCAACTCCACAGCGTTTCATCTTTGACAGCGTAATCATCTGTCTTCCACAGAGAGTGTCCGGTTATGAAACTCATAATTGTAGTTTTTCACTATAATTATACATGTATATCCAGATTATGTGTGTTAGTAATTAATATTTAATGTCGGAATGTCAAATAGGAATGTCATTAAATTAATATATGTTTGTAGCCCAAAGAAAGAGCATGCAATTGAAAATCGGACAAATAATTTGTCTCATTAGGTTTCTTGCCCGACATTGTTTTTTCATTTTGAATTTATTTTTTTGAAAGCCTTTAAATATAGTGTACATAGTTTTAAGCTGCTGAGAGTGACTTTATCTAGTTTTTACACCTGATTACGTTTTAAATAGTGGCGTACTATTTACAATGGACCTAAATTTCTCAGCTACACGTATTGAATTGAAACAATTCAACACGGCATGATTGAGGAAAAACAACATAATTACACAATGACGATATATTTGTTTAAAAATTGGATTTACATGTTTACGAGGCAATATTGTATTTAAACTTGCCATTTTGAATAGTATATAGCGCTTAGCAATGTTCGAGTCATATTTATAATATTGAACAAATGTTATAGTAAATACGTAAATGAATATTTTCTTTTAAACATTTACAACCAATGTATTTAAGGTGACGTATATCATCCTATCTAATTGCCCAGATCGTCTATGATGTGCCCAGTTTTACGCAAATAACTACAGTTCCTTCAGCGCTTTGATTTTACATTCGTATGCGAGTATTTCAATTTATTTGTACGAGTACAAACTATCCTTGCAGCATTAATGTAAACTGGTTTTAGTAATGAAGACTTGTATTTTGAAAATAAAATAAATGTCATTGCAATTATAGTAACTGTTTAAGATATGAACTGAACACGAATGTAAAAGGTCCCAATAGTGCTGTTATCCGCTAGAAGATAATTACTACTATGATATATCTATTTGTTAAATGATAAATATTATGTTTATATAATAATATTCAAATGTTAAGTGTCCTTTTGATACATTTCTGATGATTACAATTCTCGGTCTAAATCAGGGTCGATGCGTCTTGGGTTCGAACTGCAATATACTGTGGATTTATTTAATTTCGTTGACATAAAATTTCGTGGATTCGTAAAATCGGGCATATTCGTTGGATCTTAAATTCGTTGATTTCGATTTTTTGCCAAAAACCTAAAAAAAAAATACTGTATCTACGTGCTTTTTCTTTATTCTAACAACCCTTGCTGAGTGTTGACATCTGCTAAAACAACAACGTGTCAATTACCCGCATTGTCCGTATCTTATCGTCTCAATCTCGCGATAACGTGGTCCCTAGTGTAACAACACCATACCAATTAGCGGGATTAAACATAGGTGCAATATACCAGTATCGCAACAAACAGTCCAATTAATAGTGGTACCCATAGTGTCTTGTATAATTGTAATAAATTAGTAGGTCCTATGGCAGTTTGACACGAAGCCAGTTAAGCGCTTGACAATTAACAAGTGAGAACTGCGAATATCGATACGTGCGTGACAATTGAGCAATCTGTACCTTTCAATTATTCTGTCAGTATTATCTGTTCTTTCAAGAAGGAAACATCATACAATTATTTACTTTTTCAAACATAGTTAAAGGTCAAATTACACCAAATCGGAAGTCTAATCCCCAGGGTTACATGCTGTCAGTTAGATAATAAACATATATGGTTCAGTGTATAATGCATATGATTCTAAAAATACTGTTTAAATGATATGTTTTGGTATCAATTTAAAGGTATATATGTAAGAAATAAGAAAAAATACAGTTTTAGGCACTACTTTAAAATAATTGGTTCCCAGCTTCATAACTTTTGGCCCATGTATTCATGCACAAAATGGCAGCCTCCATGCCCGTCAAAACCGGTGTGTTTATTCTAAGGTAAAAATTTAGAGTTACAACACATAGAATTTGTTAACATGCTGTTTTTTCAAAAGGTTATGGCCTTATCTTTCCAACGATGTATGGTGATATATTAGAAAGTAGCTTGGTCATGGTGAAAATTGAAATCAAACATTGTATATTTTATATGTAACAACGAAGGAATTTATTTGCGCATGTGTAACCTAAAGTATAATGGGTCAAAAGTAATTGCGCCCCTTTAGTCTGACCTCACAGTAGTGCAGATACTAATAATTTCGGTTAGAATACTTCGGACATAAACGTTCGTCGTACATTTGAATTCGTGGTTGAGCTCACCCACGAAAATCCATGAAAATTGGTGTCCAACAAATAATAATGGTTTTACAGTAGTAGTACATTTAAAGTTGAAACAATTTATGTTTACACCGATTGAACTTTCAAGGCAGGACAATTTGAAATGTGGGCCTAATATAAAAACCAAATGGGAATTTTCGTAGACCAGGTAGGCATACGATTGTTCCAAATAAAACACACATGTTTAGTATTTATGAACTGGTTACTGATTAAAACTGCACAAGTACAGGCCTTTTATTTGTATCTTGTTATTGTTAACTTTAACTATGGAGTACTCAGTTGGGTAGTTCCGGGCCACTAACGACAAAACTGCTCTTTTTATTTTAAATGTACTTGCAATCACGTAAACCTATATATGCTTTGAAAGACAGATATATCGGTAACAATATGCATGTTTGAAACATTTCGTACCATTCAATATTTTTGTTAATTATTGTGCTGAACTGTATGCACTGATTGCGGGGGTTCCGAATCAAGTACGCGTGTTCCGGGTCACTTTGCACGTCTACTATAGTTTGCTTAGCGGTTTGTTTCAAAAGCATATTTAACTTTTAATCTGAGTTAGTACTTGTCAAACAACACCACAAGGAAGATATATTCATTTCTTGAACCGAACAATACGTAATCACAGTATAATAGTCAGGACATATGGAAGATTTTCCGACGTTTGTCATCTTATTCATATTTCATGTAGGATATGTGGGTCAATATATGAAAAGGTACAAAACCATATAGATTCCATGGCCATTCAGATGTTAGACTACAACAATAAAATCATCTTATAATTGATCAACGTTTGCCAATGCTTTTGATTGGTAAATTAAATGCAAAAATACCAGCTAAACTTAAAAAAAAATCCGCGAAATAAATGAAATCAGTATATTGACCGAAATGCGATAAACAATCCAAGGGGCATTCACGTACGCAATGTGGTAATTGTACATAGATTCTAAACATATATTTATCATCAGTAACAACCAGATAAACAATTTGATAAGAATCATAAGCATATTGATAGAATTAACAACCTAAGAATATAAGAGTAACAAAACACATAACGATGAACAAGATGAGATATACCGGTAGCGCCGTTCTAATGGTAACACCAACACTCTGAAACACATAAACATTACAACAAAATGATGATATGTCAAATGTAAACATAAAGCCGAATGGTATCCTAGACTAGTATGTGAAGGACACTATAGATCATGGAATAAAAAAGTATACTGTAAACAACATTTAAATATGGAACTCCCAGTTCCTGCTTCTATTAAAAAGACAATGTTTAACATTTTGACAACTTTTGAGTACATATGATATACACATATACTATATCTTGCTTGCATGGATCAACTGTAATAATGATATTAATGAGATAATCTGAATACATTAAACCATTGAAGGGTCTTCTTTATTAGCCCTATGGCTGGCACCATTCTTCAATTTGAAATACCATGAAAAGCTATTATGTTATTTATTACTTATAGAAGGGTTCAAATCAAATCTTTGAGAAACATACCTGTACTATCCCCTTATTTGTGTAACAAAAATACATTTTAGTCAATAAATAATTGTTTTACATTGTGCATGAATGTACTGATCCAACCAACCCATCCATAAAGCGACAGAATTATAATTTTGTTGACATATCCCCATTAAACAATGAAGCCGTTCAAGTGACCCGGAACACCCCAATACACATATATGTTGATATTACCGTTGTTTTCTGCAGTAATATGGAAAGCAGGGTTTTCTTATGTATACAGTACAAAGAATATACAATTCTTTACCAATTGATACCAATGCATAAATGTGCCCATTTACCGGGCATTTTCGGTGTTTTATCGCAATGAATAAACCGTAGCCTTGTTTCTGCAACCGGTGTTCATGTAGTTTTTTCAACATGTATTACTTTAATATAAAGGCCCGTTTCGGTTCATTGATCCGCATACAGAGTTGAAACTTTGGTGATTTACTGCAAATGTATTGCTGTTCAAACACCAGTTATAAGCAATCGAAATGGGAGGGTTGCAATTATTTTCAGAACCATTAATCTTAAAGTGACCCGGATCAACCAGTGATTCGGAATTCCTTCAATGACTGTATAAAACAACATAGATCTAGAGACAAAATATAACAACATATGTTGTTGAATTTAACTCACACAAGCTTCATGTCTATGTACGTTTTCATTAAATTCAATGAGTTGCACAATACATAGATTTTTCTTACAAAGTAGATCTAATAGAAGTGCTATCTGTTATTTCATATAGTATCCGAATTATTGTCCGAAGTATAGGTCCGGTGCAGGTAAACAACAATAGGATAGACGCCCTGGACACGGTATGACATACCTATTTTTGAGTAGGACTAACTGTCTGTTGAGGAATACATTTGAGTGAATCAACACATTTTAAAATATTTTAGTGTTGGAAGGAAGACACAAACAACATTATCGATCGATGGCAGGTTTCAATCCGAATCGGAATGCACAAAATAACAACGAACACAATAATAAATATTATAAAATGTGTCCATGTAGTTTTCCAGTGACAATTTTAGGCAGTAATGTAAAACACCGGCGGACAAAATATGTGCAGAATAATCCATGCTATTACATAGTACTAGTATTATGTAAATGGTTGTGTTAGTCATTGGTACGTTTTCGTCCCTATCAAACAAACTTAACTTAATTCATCGTCACATTTCACTTTCGAGAATGTTTTCTTGAAATGTTAACTGCATGTAAATAGTTTTGCTGTTGTTCCTTATCTGATTATTGTTAAATATTGAATCCCTACATCATGCGGTTGCTATGGCAACCAAAATACAGGGCATTTAAAATCTCCTCGTGGAGTCCGATTTCTACATAGTTTGGCAGAACTCTTCTCTATTGCCTCACTTTTCCTAGTTTTCAAAAGTATGACTGAAACTTGTGTATCGAAGAATATTAAAAATTGTGAATATTAATTTGCTGGTATTTCAGCTGATCATGTGGACTGGTTTAAGCCATGAACCGATTGCCTGTTGCTAACAACGTTAAAGTACTTTCCCGATTT
This sequence comes from Congeria kusceri, assembly GCA_027627225.1. NCBI lineage: Eukaryota > Metazoa > Mollusca > Bivalvia > Myida > Dreissenidae > Congeria > Congeria kusceri. The sequence goes on from CM051025.1 coordinate 69,914,316, forward strand.
AGTGTAGTTCGAGCTATTTAAATTTTCATTTTGATATCGATGTACGTTTTAGCTCACCAGAGCACGAAGTGCTCGGTGAGCTATTGTTATAGGGAACCTCTCCTGCGTCGTCGGTGTGCCGTCAACAATTGAGTTCGTTCTCACTCTGGAGACTTCACTTTTTATCCAATCTTAACCAAACTTGTACAGTTTGAGTATGACCATACAATCTCGGATGGGATTGTTATTGGGTCAGACACACCAGTTACAGTAGAGTTATTGCCCCTTTTTCATGCAAAAAAGTGCAAAAATGCCTTCTTCCAACGTTAAGACTTTATTTCCCATCCAATCTTAACCAAACTTTCACCATTTCACAGTTTGTGTATGACCATCAGATTTCAGCAGACGCCAAAACGGGCCAGAGCGTGTTTCAAACACCAGAGGTATTGCCCCCTTTTTTTAAATATAAAAAAATGGACATTATTCAGGATAGAGACTTCATTTTTCATCGAATCTTCTCCAATCTTTCACAGTTTGTCTATTACCATGAGTTTACAGTTGAAGTCAAATATAAGCAAGATCGGACCAGAAACACCAGAGTTATTGCCCTTTGTTTGTGGAAAAAAATGCAAAAATGGACATTATTCAGGATAGAGACTTTATTTTTCACCCAATCGTCACCAATCTTGCACAGTATGTCTATGAACATATAAAATTAAAGGTGAAGTCGAATATAAGCAAAATCGGACTAGAAACACCAGATTTATTGCGCTTTGTTTGTTAAAAATATACAAAAAATTGACATTTTTCAGGACAGATACTTCATTTTTTATCCAATCTGCACTAATCGTGCACAGTTTGTCTATGAACGTAAGGCTACAGGTAAAGTCGAATATAAACATGATCTGACCAGAAACAGGGGAGTTATTTGCCCTTTGTGTTTGGAAAAAAACATCAACAAGTTATCAATGATTGGCTTGCAAACACGATTTTTTATTCAATGTTGACCAAACAGTTTGCTTATGACCATAAATATTGATTGATAAAATTTGATTTCCAACAGTTGCAAACCTTGCATGCAGTTATTTGTACATGCAACATTGATTGTTTCAGAGCCTGCATTAACATCATTGATGATCATTGGACAGAAAATTATCAAAGAAAAAGCAACACTATCTTATAGCACAGCCATCGCAATTATCGCATTGCAACTAGTTCTCCAAAACTGTCTGCGAAAAAACATCAAAATCTACTGTTTCTGCATTTTCAGAATTGTCACTGACGTAATGAAAAAGGGTCAGGTAAGAATAGCGAGAAAAATGATTTGAGAACCATTAGCGAAAAAAAAACGCACATCCACTACCCAACTCGTACTTTAGTTAGCCCATTGCACTAACTGATGTTTTATTTAAAAATTGACCCTATCCCCCTTTGCGTATTGTTCAGATACCAGAATTTTCAAACCTGTCACAACAGTATGGTCTCTATCTGTAGCAGTTCTCAGGTAGCGCTTTGGGCCATCATTGCCCTCTTGTCTAGTTCTTCATAGTGTGACAAAATGCCCCGAATCCATGTCTTGCAATGTAATGAAATTGTGTATAAAAATCATTAAATAAATTAAGCCAATCATTTTGGTGTATTTAAATGGACTCGTTTTAGACAAAATATGTTCAACACCTACATGAAGATGCTTGTAATTTAAACCTATACGCATGCAGAATTTAATATATTTACTGCGTGCACACTGGAAAATATGTATCTGCACTCGCTTTCTTTGATTAAACAGCAAAACAGCGAACAAGAAAACAAATAGCCGTTTTATCCCACCGCGAATTTCAATAGATACACAGTAACACCATCAATAGCGAGCAAAACGAGTTAAAGTCGCACCGTCGGGGTCCACTGAGCTTCAAGCTGGGGCTAAGCTGCGTAATTAAATACGAGCCGCGATCAATATACAAGTATTGTAGAGAGCTTTGATTAGCTGTTTCAATAGCAATGGGAAGTTATGACAGAAACTGTCGCGGATGCCCGTTGAAGGTTGCAGTGGGGATTATTTCTGGCTATGTTACTTGTATAACGCGTGTTATTTGAGCAGCTCGTGAAGCTGTCGACAGTTCAGTTGTAATTACTATTGCTGATACTTGTGGCAGATAAATAAGAATGTTTTCGTAATGTGAACGCGCCGCCGCGAAAACCGCTAGTTTGTGTTTCCAGATAGCGTGCTTTATAGACTAATGTTCAGTCACCAGCAATGTGTGGAAATAGTGCGCTTACTTATAGGGCTTTGTGAACTTCGCCGTGATAGAAGATGCTCTCGGATCGTAATTACATCGCTTTATATAGACCGCTGTGCATTGCATTCCATGGCAAGAGATGTTAAAATGTTTGCTTGCGGTGACTATAGCATCAGATTGAGAGGGAAATAAATAACGCGATGTATGTGTGCTATATTTTTCAGACAGGTTGCCTGTTTTGCTACGGGGTAAGACGGGAGACACGCTGAGAGGAATGTTGGAGCAGGCTGCTGCTTCAAAGTTTTTATTCAGAGAGAGGATTTTGTGCAAATGGCAGATGCGTTCCTGAAAAGGTTTCCCGGTGAGTCAGAAGGCAGATACGGAGTAAACAGATGGTACAATACAAGGACGGGGAGTAATCAATTGTTACACGGTTGTGCAGCACGCATTCACAACAATGAGGCTGAAATGCAGGAGAGGGAAGCTTATGAAAATTGCAGTGTGGACCCTAGTGTTGTTCGTAGTGCCTTTCTTGTACTTGCAGCTGACGTTCCCAGTTCGCTATATTTTCAAGCATTCGAACGTCAGTAGCGCCTGCGTTATTCCCAATCTCAATCCGTTCGATCCCTCTATAATGAAGTTCGTGTGGGACCCAGCGCCGCTCGTCTGCGATACGTCCCCTGTCGCACTGTACTCAGACGAGAATGGAGTTGTTCGTTACAACACAAGTGCCTTGACCATCCTGGGAATTGATTCAAAGCAAATCGATTGTGAATACCGCATTTTGCGAAGAAATACAGATGACTTTTCTGTGTACTTTGAGCCTCCACTATCAATACAACCGCCACAAAAAGTCAGTTCGGATTTCTTTCATTTAACATGCAAAGATTTACGGGGAAAAGTCATTGTTGACAAGTTACTGACGGGTGTTGCCAAGGAATCCACAAAACGCAGCGTTCCTGTGCAAGAGGAATCCCCCGACCAGCTTAGTGTCTTCATGTTCGGAATCGACTCCGTGTCCAGATCCACGTCCATACGGAAACTGCCGAAGACGACCCGGTTCCTTACGGAGGAACTGCGTGCCTTTGATTTTAAAGGGTACATGAAGGTATGGTAATACTAAGTTAGCGTTACCAGTAGCCAAAATAGCCATTGGCTACTCTTGTGTTGTTTTTTTAATGAGTTATATTGTCACATTCTGATTGTAAAATATTTCAAAATGGCAGGTATTGTTGTACAATCGAAAATTTTCGCTACTAATTTGTATTTCTTAGCGCCAACCTAGGGTAATACGTGTAATACTTGTTTTCAAAACACATTCGTCATTAGGAATAATGTAATACACGCTAAGAACCCCATAATAACCACATCGGTGACGTAAGCGCCCTTCATATCTCATCACAAAGTCTAGTCATACCGTGCATAGTCATTACTTTAAGCATGTGGTAAAGTACTAATTATGTGACGTTCTGACGTAAGCAGGCTTTGTTGTATTTATCACGTGGCTACTAATGAGTTGAGTTGAGCCATTGATGTTACTAAACATCATGCTTATAAAACAGACAATAAATAAACAGCCAGAACGTTCAGGCGATATTAATTTATAATGACTGAGTGACATCGGACTATTTAGCTGTGCCCAAGAGCATCAAAGGTTGCACAGTTCAGTAGAAAGAACCAATACTTGATGGCTTTGACATGTTTCAATCTAGAAATAGTTGACTTTCAGCTAAAGTTACGTTGTTAACAAGGTTGTTGTCTACGGCGACAACTCCAGTTGTACCCGCAGCAGAAACAAGTCGACAACAATATCAAGAACAACATATCAAGAACAACAACATTAACAGCAGCAGCAGCAATAACAGTAACGAACTGAAAGTGAGATGCGCGATTCACAACATCGCAAGATTCACAACATCGCAAATCAATGCTTACCTTCACAATCGTCGGGGTAATTTATTTGACACTTCATTGTAGCGTATTTGCCATCAGTGTATCGATTTACTCGCTCTAGAAGTCGTAATTTATCACACATGTTCAGAGAACGGGTTACCCCATTATTTTCGCCCGGCGAGGCAACGGAATTGGCAATATTTGCCAATAATGAATGTAATAAACAGATCGTGAGTGCGTTTCTAAGATTTAAAGGTTTCTCAAATATGAGCTAGCTCAACTCTATTTCACAGCTATAAATGCAATCGGTTATATCAATTTTACAGTGACCGTCATTGTTATAGTTTCTTTTATAATTCCTATTCGGGAAAATTCGCCTGGGAACGTTGTTCTTTTACCAGGTGCGTTTCAGATAATTAATCATATTGGTGTTATTTTGCTATAAATAAGTAATACAAATTTAATTCATAAGTCAAGGGGATTTCGTTGTCATTTTTATCATGTCATACATAAATGGCTCTCGTAAAACCGTCTAAATGATGAAATCCCCCGACAACCCTGGATACATCGCATTCTACAGAGAATACCCTGTAATTTGCAGATTGCTGAATAGAGGAACTCGCCGACATTTACAAAACACACTCCCATCTTCAGTGATTCATATTGGCATACACTTTTAACCGAAAGTAACCGGAATATATATGTATTATAATTTTCTATAACGTAGAAATATCTAAAACTGGAGTGTCTCGAAAATGTAATGAAAGGGCTTGGGACACATTTGGCCTAAATAATGGTTACTCTTTCTGATTTATATAATAGTCTGAACTGTAGTATCAATGAACATAAAGGTACAGTCTCCTGCAACTTGACAATTTGTCTAAGTCAAATATCCATTCAGCAAGACTCAGAACACCCAATTAGACAGTATACAAGACATGCATTTTAGCAAACCAAGTTAACAACATAAAAACGCGATTCCCTAGTTTAAATATATAGGGTTTTATTCCTTATGTAGATTCGTTTCACAATGTATGGAACAGTTTCATGCATACATTGGTTGCATATAATATATTCGGTTAAAATGAAAATCACCTACTGCGATGTTTATGAATGATTCGCACAAAAACACATTATCATTGCTTGTCCTTGAATGCATAATGAGCTCGTTCGTTTGAAGTAGGATTTAGCTCCTCACATAAACTTGCATTTAATTCAATTTAAATTGAATTTAAATATGAAGTTGCCGTCAATGCTCAACAGTGGGCTGTAGCTCAAAAGACATGATCCGCGAGTTGAATACATACAAAGACAAACGAGCAACAACAATTTCTAGTAAGCCGTGTGAATCGAAACAGACATAAAATTGAGTTTAAGAACGAATGCGCAGAATGATTTTAAACCGGCGTTAATGGTTTGTTTCTTTCAGAAAATTATAAATCAGCTGACGGTTTTTAAGTTTTGTGTTGAGTTCGATCATCGCAAAACTAGTCTTTAGGGAAAGATCTAGACCGAAATAGCGGGGTGCTGCACCCTGCTCCTTTTTGGTCCCCCCCCCCTCCCCTGCTGCCTCTCTATGCTGGTCAACACAGAAATGTTGAATATCTTTTGAAATTCAATATATGTATGCACATATTCAATGATAAATGATTATACTGTGGTTAAACACCTTAACTAGAAGCATAAGACTCGTGAAAACCATGAATTTAGCAAAATATTAGAAAATTTTAATAAACTGGTTTGGCCTTCCACCCTTCTCCGTTTTAGTAGCACCCTGTACCTTTTTTGATCCTAGATCTTTCCCTAAGCTTTTGTCCACTCGTCAGTCCGTCTGGCTGCGAAACATTGATGTATATAACATATTTTTTTTTTTTTTTTTTTTTTTGGGGGGGGGGAGGGGGGGAGTATACAACTAGTATACTGAAACAATAGCTAGATTAAATTATGAAAAGGTAAACCAGATCTAATCGATTATCACATACAGTGTCTCTTCTTGTTAGCGACACACGCCTAATCATCAAGATATAGAACAATCATTTAAAAATCAAGTGAATATGGAAATTAAGCCTTCTCTAACCAGTGTATGTGTATTTATCATGTGCTAAGCCGCAATCTATTATACACGTTTAACACGCACCATCTCGATCAATCCTTTCAGCTTATAGCCAGTTCTGCCAAGCTTTACTTTTTAACAGATCAATCAAGCAATACACAGTGCTGTTCTTTTTCCCTGAAGATAGTGTGGCATTTGTCCTTTATGCTTTGTAGGATCATATTTTTCACAAATCACATTTTTCACACGCCTGTGAAAATAAGATCTTATTTGTCACATTTATAAGTGTGAAAAATGTGATTGGCCAAAAAGTGTGTATGCGTACGGATCACATTTTTCACATATTTTATGGTGAAATTGTATCGCGACAAGAGATGAAATCATTATTTGGAGCATAATTATGCAGTAATCATCGTAATCGTCATCATCATCATCATCATCACCATCACCATTATCATCATCATTACCATCATCGTCACCATCGTCACTTTCGTCACCATCGTCATCATCATCATCGTCATCATAATTATTTTATGCATCAACATTATTATCATTATAGTTAACGTCATCATCAGTATTGTCATCACTATGAGAAACTAAGCCCTATTGAGGCGCTTCATCGTTTGTCAATACGTTGTACGGTCTAATTAGGAGATAGAAATGTATATGTACTCGCGTAGGTTCATACGAACGTACACCTTTTTGTAGGGATATTAACCAATGCACGCATCCGAACGTACTTACAAAGGCACGTTCTATTTTGGATTATTAAAACCAAAATAACCATGTATATGTCCGCCCGAACTAGAATATGCGTATACACGGACGGTAATATAATGATCTTATTAGAACCTCCGCACATGTTAGTACGTACGTTTGGACAGTAAAGTAGCGTAGCGTACCGTGCCTACCGTATCGTATCGCACGGTACCATATCGTTCCTTACCGTATCGTACCGTACCTAACCATACCGTACCTAACCGTACAGTACATTTCCATACCATAGCATTAAAAACCATACCGTACATGCCATGCCATGCCATGCAACGCCATACCATGCCATACCATACCAAGCCGTACCATACTTAACCGTCTCGTACCACACCATGCAAACTGTACCGTATCGTAAATCGCCCCGTTTGTTTTCCGTGCACATACAGTGTGAAAAATAGGATTATGATTTAAAAAAATAACTTGTTTGAAAAGTTGAACACTTTTTTTTATGTGTGAAGAATATGATTTGAGTGCTTATCAAAAACTGGACTCGATCACAAATTTCACAGAAAATGTGAAGAATGAGATTGCGATGTGTGAAGAATGAGATCCTATTTGTCACACCTGTGAAAAATGAGATCCTATTTTTCACATGTGTGAAAAATGTGATTTGTGAAAAATATGGTCCTACAATGCTTATTTACGTTCCTTTTAATACAAGACATGTAATATTTCGTTTTAAACCTAGTGAAAATGGACCGACGTCATCATCATCGCCATCATCATCATTATCATCATCATCACTATCCTCCTCCTCCTCCTCCTTATCTTAATCACCATCATCATCATCAATCATCATCATCATCAATCATCATCATCACCATCATCATCATTAGTCTTATCATTACCATCATCACTATCATCATCATCATCATCATTATCATCGTCGTCGTCGTTGCGTCGTCATCGTCATCATCGTAGTCGGCGTTGTCATGTTCGGTGTCTTTATCACACCGGTAGCAGCAGCCAAAACTCCAATAAACAGAACAATAGCTTCAGCAATACATACAGATGCTTAATATACTCTGTTATAATCTATTTGACTGTGTTGTGTTCTTGTTTCCAGACTTTCCCTGTAGTTTCTTTCTGATGAGATGATAAATGTCACCCACTTCTTCTGGTAATTACCAAGTATGTAGAGGCTGTTTACTGAATGACAGAATCCATTAATCAAACGGCTTTATGACAGAATGCAACACTGCATATGTCTGTTAAAGCCTATGTATCTATAGGCATCGCTGTCAAAGGAATAAAACTTATAAAAGCTAAGAAAGGTCCGTAAGGAATTGAAAGCTATGTCACATTTATACTGAAAGCCCTAATCAATATATAGGCTCTGTCCAATCTTCAGTTAGGGAAGAATTTTACACGAACACATGTGTGCACGTTAAAACAACAACAATTAAACAAAAAAGGGGATTGTTATGTTTATGTACGTATTTCGCAATCTTTATAAGGCCAATTGATAGTACTATAAAAGTATGTATTAAATAAGTACGTACATGCAGGAGTTGCGGTGAGTTGAATGTTAGAAAAACACATCATGAATATAAATTATCAACATATTATTAAACTGAAACGAAACTGGCATTTCCACAAATTTCATTATACTACTTAACTGTCAATATTGTTAAGACATTTAACTTTTTTTCAGATGTAATTCAAGGCACATATTTCATACAAGAGCATATACATAACTATGTGTTTGGTTGGGCTAGTTTTTAAATGAACATGTCAACCAATCTAACAATTGCGGCTTTTTTCAAAGGGTTTACGAATGTTTGTTTCTGTTTGCCAGGTCGGAGAGAACACGCTCCCCAACCTGACGCCCCTCCTGACTGGACGTAGGGTCTGGACCAACGAGGTTCCCATCTCCGACTACACCACTGATCCCTTTGACCCCTTCCCTTTCCTCTGGAAGAACTTCTCAGACAGAGGCTATGCAACGATGTTCGCCGAGGATATGCCGCATATTGGAACATTCCAGTATCTGACGAGGGGCTTCGTAGACGCTCCAACCAATCATTACATGCGGCCATATTGGCTCGGAATGGCTGAATTAGAGAAACTTAGGAACAAACTAAGTCCCGTACTTTTGTATTTGGAGAATAAGAACGTGAAGCTTCAGGGCGGTGGCTCAAGCTTGTGTTACAAAGACAAACCGAAGCACGTTGTAATGGTTGACTATCTTAAACAGTTCTTGACAACGTACAAAAAGCAAAGAAAGATCGCAATGTCATTTATCGTAGAGCTGTGTCATGAATATCCCAATTTTCTTGCATATGGGGACGAGGATTTCCTGAACTTCTTTAAATGGATGCAGTCTAATGGCCACATGGACAATACTGTCCTGGTTTTCTTCAGTGACCATGGTGCTCGCATCGATGAAATAAGAAACACGTTTGTGGGCAGAATTGAGGACCGCATGCCTATGATGTACATAGTTATCCCTGAACATATAAAAACCAGATATCCGAACGTGGCCAAAAGTCTAGAACTGAATACTCAACGCCTTTCAACGCCGTTCGATGTACATCAAACGTTAATGGATATACTTCGCCAAAATTTTGACAAACCAACGAAATCGTTTATAGATGACAAACTTCGAAGCATAAGCCTCTTTCAGCCGTTGCCAAATGATCGTTCCTGTGCAGACGCTTGGATTCCAGAGAATTATTGCGCGTGTTATACGTCCACTGCAGTTAATATCTGGGAGGGAACTCTCGCGCGTCACGTTGCCAGTTTAATGGTCCGAGATTTGAACCAAAAATTTGCTCATAAGCCAATGTGTGCCAAATTAACTTTGAACAAAATAACCGACATGAGAGAAATCACGAACGGACTTCAGCACTCGAGTACCGAAAACACAGGGATTTCTTTCCTACAATTTCTTAACCCAGAGGGGCGCAGTAATAAACGCTATGACTTGAGTATTGTGACCGATCCCGGAGTGGGAGCGTTCGAAGCGACGTACTATGTGACTGGTTCTGACTACCGGCTAGTGGGCGACATTGTGCGCGTCAACAAATATGGGAACCAGTCTAGTTGTATTTCTGAAAAATTGCTTAAACCCCTATGCTATTGCGCTGATCAAGTACCATAGCTGGCTGTCAAGCGATATCGCCCGGCACTGCAGCATTTGATTTAAAGTATAAATTATGTACGATGTGCTGTAGGAATACAGAATGCTGTATGTATTCTGCAGTCAGTATGTTTCGGCTTCTCGTTTAAAGCGTTAATGAAACCATAGAAAATAGTTCACTTTCAAAACTTCACTTGCTTTGAACGAAAATTGTAGATACATTAATTCGTTTGAATCAGTGCATACAGACAATGTCACAAAAAATGAGGGTGTTGACAAATTTATCACACACCTTATACATATTTAATGCTAGTTAGACTTTTGTTTAATAAATAAAGGAATCGTTACTCCATTAATTAGCTGTATGCATTATATTATGCCAAATACATAAATAATAATAAATTATTTAACAATCTATATCATGTTTTCAACATGTTGTATACTTTACAAATCATTGTGTCTGACAGCTGATTTAGAGGTTTCGCAGAGTCTATGCATAGATTGTTACATCTTGATTGGGAAAAGTTCATTTGAGAAAATTTTGTTTGCAGTTGATAATTATTTTAAGTCATTTTTATTGAACACATGCTCGCTGCAAACTCAAATCAATGTATTTTATACATAAAACTATTGCGTGTGTTATCGGTGCATTTTTTATGGTGCATATTGTTGTCAAATGTGTGATTTTAAAATGCGCGCGGTAATTCAAGTGTTTTTTAAGCAATTAACATTTCCTTCAAAAAGTCAATAAAAACTAAAAATTTTATTTTAATAAGACGATGTAGGCATTGACCATTGTTCATGTACGTATATAATTGAGGTACACCTTTAAATAAGATAAAGTCTAGATTAATTAGCAGGATGTAGTATGCTGCTCGTATCTGTTAGACCCTGCTGCCCGTTAGGATTGATATTACTGGAACCGCGTATAAAAATGTCTTCAAAGATATTTTCTTAACGATTCATCACTATATTGTCATGACTTTTGCATAGAGAATAAAGATGCATTATATGTACTATAGTTTTCATTTAATTTAAGCTTACACCGAGAAGTTGTCTGGATTATCAACAATTTTCAAGGAGCTGGCCCAGTTTTTCTCACATTCTCATTTGATCACCAAATTATATACATTTCAAATCTTAGATGGTTTTCTTTTCATTACTAAAATTAAATTTCTTTTCCGAAATGTTTGCATCTTAGAATTAAGTTATAAATTTGTTTGGGGTAAAGTTCAGTGCAAATTGCTTTAGCTTATTTTTTTATAAATAGTACTGTAATTGTAACTTACTTTTTATGTGTACTCTTATAAATGCGATGTTAATCCGTTTATATAAATTATATTGTACCAAGGTATTGTTTGAGGTTAAATTTTTTCGTGTATATTGATCATATTCTATGTAATGTATTGTACACATATGTGTTGAGATGTGATTATATATCGAATGTATATATTCAACTATTATAGGCATATCTTTAAACGGCATATAGTTAAAAAAATGCAACTCGTGCTAATGCAAAACTCGGCACATTCAACCATAAATGAATATTTTGATAACATAAGGGAGACAAACTTTCCTTCATTCCATTATTAGTGGATGTCAGTAGGAAACATTTGCCCTTCAAATAAAACATGTGCATTTGCGTATTATTTAGTAATAGTATTGACGCATTATGTCTTAATTACTTAATTTAAGTGGATGTTGTTTTTGTTTATTTTTGGACAACTTTTATAGTCGTAAATATTTCCTACAGTGATGTATGTTTAATAACTACAGAAACACAGAACAGAAAAGAACAGAAATTTTATTTTCACTTAAACAATACATGTTTATCGTGATATAAACAAATAATATACATAATTTAAGTATAGAACAAAGGTTTGGCAAGTTTGTCAATTTATAATAGATAAATATGGATGGACGTAATGACTAACAACGATGCACAAGTATATTGTATTTAAATATACCTATCATGGAACACATTTAAAGAACCGTTATTTGGAGCATGCTTATCGATGTTTAGAACATAAACCTATATTAATATAAATAATAGTAAATAATAGTACGAAGGAAAAACATCGATGCTTATACATGCAATTTGAAAGGAAAAATACAGCACTATATGCATTTGTTTGTTAATGATACGAACCGAGCGTCAATGTTTCAATGTCTCAGAATTTATAACAACATAAATTTTATAAAAATCACTGCTTGCATTTATATAGATTTACGTTGCTAACATTTTAATTGCAATAAAAGTAGTTATGGCTAAAATGTAACTAGTTGCCATTTATAATCGAAAATCTTTGTTTGAATGCCTCGCAGATGAATTTGCTTAATAACAATATCTCTTTTTTATTGTTGGTTGAAAGAAGTGTATAAACTTAAACATACTAGGGCGATTTCTATAATACCGCTTAATATATTTGTTTCGTAAATTTTGATAAGGAGCGCAGACAAAAATAAAATGAAATTCATCCTCGATATCAGAGCTATTACATATTTGACATAGTCTTTGGTTACGCTCAACCTGTTGGCCTCCATATCTGCCTGTATGAATCCTTAAATAATGCGCAGAGATACGAATTTTAGTAACAGAAGTTCTTAATTTTCTACAATTTATTTCATTTAGATAGGACTCAAGACCAATATTATCTTTGACATTTCTATATAGCGTCAAAACACAATTTTTTTTCTAACGATGCTCTCCATTCCTATAAATATTGATCAGTCAAACGTTGTTTAAACATCGAAATAAAAGCATTTACATTAATATCATGCAAGTTCAACCAAACATCTAAAAAGCCATGTTTTTCCAGAAGTTGTTTTACGTTTGCAAACCAGTTTTGTTTTCCATTTTCAACATCTCTGAGAGACATATTTACGATAGTTTTAATAATAATATTTTCAGAGCTACATAGTTTGAATAAATATTTAAGTAACCTAACATATCTATATATGTACAGGGGATATCTGCCAAGGTCAGAGTAGATGGCTATATTACTTGTAGATTGTCTTACACCTAGTAGTGTTTTGCAAAATTTAATATGTATTCTTTCCAATGTATGTGATTTTGAAAAACCCCACACCTCGCAACCATACGACATAATAGGAGAAACAAAAGAATCAAATAATTGTAAAGCAGTTTTAGGCTTTGTATCATATTTTTTCAGGTATGTTATGAGATTATTCATTGCTTTGAATGCTTTTCCCTGAAGAGTTTGTATAATCAATTCAAAACTGCCAGTATAGTTTAATGTAACACCAAGGTAGTTAAATTCGTTCACGTTATCGATTAATTCGTTCCCGTAAAACCATGTCTCACCCCTTTTTAGTCCGCCCCTTTTTCTGAAAACGACAGTTTTTGTTTTGGCAACGTTTACCTCTAATCCCCATTTGTTGCAATATTCATATAATTTATCAAGAGACAACTGCAACTCCTGTGGCGATGAGCCTAAAATTGCCATGTCATCAGCAAATAATAACATTGTCAAACAGATATCTTGTAAGCTTAGGCCACTGTGAATAGTATGCTGTAGATGCATTTCTAAGTCTTCCTTGAATAGAGAAAATAGGATCGGTGAGGTTATCTCCCATTGGCGTAAACCTATTGATAATTCAAAGTAATCGGAGACTGAGTTACAATGTTTCACGCATGATTTAACCGATTGGTACATGTTGCGTATAATGCGAAGTAATTTACCAGTTAATCCTACTCCGTGGAGCTTTAGCCAGAGAGCATTGCGATATATTGAGTCAAAACAAGATTTGAGGTCCACGAATGTGCAATATAAGCGCTTATTTTCCTGCTGTACTAATTTTTGTATCACATATTGAAGTATAAAAACTGCGTCAATGGTTGACCGCCCCTTTCTAAAACCGTACTGGGCGTCGGAAATTACATTGTTTTCCTCGCACCATTTAGTGATCCGTTGGTTTAATACGCAAGTAAATAATTTTCCAAAATTGCTGAGCAAAGTAATACCCCAATAGTTTTTCGCGTCATTTTTATCTCCCTTTTAAATATCGGGATAATTATTCCCTTTGTCCACGCATCTGGAAAAATACCAATATTAAATATAATATTAAAAATTTGTGTAATGTAGCCTACTAATATATCGCTGGCTTCGAGGAAGTATTCGTTTAAGAGTTTATCACCCCCGGGTGATTTATTACGTTTCAGCAACAATATTGCCTTGGTGACTTCGTCTAACGTAATTGGTGTATATAATTTGGCAAAGACTGGGTTAAAATCATTGAAATTGTGATTAATATTAAAATCTTCCGAATTTTCGTCCATATGTTGGCCATTTGTCGTAAACATTGATTTGAAATGGTTTTCAAAATCGTCTAGGCGTATATTTGGCGTAGGCATACTTTTGGTAGTTTTAAAATAATTCCAAAAGTCTTTGGGTCTTTTTGATCTCAAATTTTCGAATTCTTGTGTTTTTTCTTTACTGTGTGTTTGTAATGTTTTCGTTTAGTACATAGCTCCAGGCGATCAGTATCTGTACCTGTCCTATTGTATTGCCTTAGCGCATTTTTATATAACATTTTCGCTTCTTTGCAACTAAAATCAAACCATAGCTTAGAGTCATTTATACATGTAGAAACAAACTTATTTCTAGACGTAACACGCTTAGAGAACAGTGGATCGGTAACCTCTCTTAAAATGTTTGTAAATGTATTTACAAGGTCATTGATATCATTGTTATTATCTGACTGATTTGCTAGTAACATATTCAGATCTGGCAATTTGTCAATAATGCCGTTCCTATACATTTCCTTTTCGCTATTCTTCCATTTTACCAATTTATACTGGTACTGTTCATTTTTGTCTACAGAGAAATTGTTGAAGAGTAATTCGAATGACAGCGGTGCGTGGTCACTATATTCGTTAAAATCGCATACTTGAAAATTATTAATAATAGACAAATATTTTTCTTTTAACAACAAATAATCTATTACACTCGCCCCCATTCTATTATAACAAGTTAGTTTCCCAATACCAAAGTCATTTCCTAAACGGCCGTTCGCAACCCTAAGCGAGGTAGCTTTACAAAGTTCAATTAGTCTGTTGCCATGTGAATTATGTCCCTTATCGAATGACGGACGTGGCAGCGGATTATCGACCTCGTACTCAAAAGTATCAATATCAGGTACATATTTATCACAAGCAATATAATCCAACTTGCCAGATATCCGTGCATTGAAGTCCCCAGCCACTAGTACAGTGCCCAATGATTCGAAATTAAGGATGTCATTTTCTAAGGAAGCGAACAAATCTTGATCAATAAGATAAGATATAGGCGATCCTTCACCCCACATATGTATATACTGCTGCAAGATAATTATCAGTAGGTTGATTAAAGAAACACTTGTCAAATTTTAACCAAAGAATAGTATCATGCACATTTTTTAGAACAGAAATACAATTCGTTAAGTAATCGCGTACATACAAAACAATACCACCACTATTTCGTTTAGCATTACGATGTCTAAACTTTCTATAAAAATTAAAGCATTTAAATCCTTCCAACTGAATTTTACTCGATTTGCAGGTCCAAGATTCAGTTAAAATAATAACATCATGATGCGATATGAAAGAATTAAATTCGGAATCGTTTCTCTTACTGTCACTGAGTCCGTTACAGTTCCATATCAGCACCTTGAGCCCATCCGGCACTCCCTACGTGTCTCGCACCGGCTTCCCGTTCACATACAACGTGTCATACACCACGTAGGCCTTGTTTCCGGCCGCCTTTTCCTGCCGAGCCTTCCTGAACAGGATTCGTCGTTTCGCTGTTATTTCCGGTGGGAACTGCTCTGCTACATAGAAGTTGGTTCCTGCGAGGTTTCTGCTGCATTTTCGTACCAGCTCAGTGTCCGCAAAACGATTGAACTTGCACACTATTCCCCTGGAGCTTCTCATGCCGGAAGTCGCGCCCCCAGCCGGATGTGACGCCTCGACGGGGCCACCAATTCGATGTGCTCTTTCAATTGTTATCCCGTCCACTACATTCTGGGCAAGCTTGAGTTTGTTGACCATGAAGGATCTAAGCAGCACTTCCGTTTTGGGTGGGGTTTCACCGGCCTCCTCTGGTATATTTCCAAATATAAGATTGTTGCGCATAGACTGTGAGCGCAAATAGTTCAGATCGTCGGCCATTTTGTTTTTATCTTTTTCCAAGGACTCTATTTTGCGCCGTGCTTCCTCTAGGTCCATTTCCGCCGTGTCCAGTCTGTTGCTGACTTTGTCAATTTTATCGTTGGTAACTTTAGACGTTGCGTCTATGTGTAGCCATAAGTTTTTCAGTTCATTTCAAAATTATCAACTTTCTTATCAAGCGACCCCAATTTCGCTCCTATTTCCACAGAAACACAGGAACAGAATTTTCTTTACAAAATAAACTGGTCGTTTACCATATCTACCGGTATATATTGCTAACGGTTCTACACAGTGTTACTAGTGTTACTGTGTTTACCATTTACATGTAGTTGTATAAAATGAATGTAGTTTGTTAAGGTATGATAAACAAAGGCACCGAATGCAAACAAAGGCACAGATGATCGGTTTTTGTTCAACCGTGGCAGTCACGAAATGATAGAGAATTTACCACAACGGAAATGTGTCTAAAAAAACTAGTAATAATGAGGCGTGTCGTGGGAAACCGCACAGGCTGATGCTGGACGACTCTTTACGCACATGCATAATTTAAATCTTCCTGTTTAGCTCAGTCGAAAGCAACACTTAAGATTCACTCCAAATACGCCCAGAGCAGTTGGAGTGTGGAGTAACATATTTTATAGAGATTTGCAGAGGTTATGGTAGCAGTGCCTTTTACTGAAGAGTACTGTGTACATAGTTGCGTTTGTTTTTCGTTTTGTTGGTAATTGTTGCTCTATTACTTTAAAATCTCATTGATAGGATATAGAAACAGCTGTATCAATTATATTAGTTCTTTTGTGTCGTTAAAGCAGCTTTGAATCCGAATATTACATCAGTAATAAATAATTATAACAGATGTGCATCTTTATTCACAGTTTGTATCAATCTGTGCCTTAACTTTGTTATTATTTTCTTTTTTCTAAGCAATGCAATGTATATTCTAATTCGATTATTATATATTTTATCTGTAAAGGTACTTTTTTTTTTTTTTTCTATCAATTCAAATAGTACTAGCATCGTATATTATGTGTTTTATTGCAATTCAATAAATATTATGTTGGTTTCGTCGTTTTCCTAGGCCAAAATTAAAAAAGTGTCTTTTATGTAAGACGAAAGCTGTCTCCCGTTTTGCGTAAGAAATAGCAGTGATAGATGCTTCATTGTTTTGCGGGTTAAATGCGTGTGCACAGTGAGATAAATGGCCTTCTTTTTTATGCAAATGACTTGTCATTTGAAAATATGGAACAAAAAGTCTGTCTAAATGTCTGTCTGTCTAAATGTCTGTTTGTCTAAATGTCTGTCTGTCTAAATGTCTGTCTGTCTAAATGTCTGTCTGTCTAAAAGTCTGTCTGTCTAAATGTCATTGTAAATGTTTATAGGATACGCGTATTAATGAAAATTTCACAACACTACAGTGTTATTGTAATGCCAAGCCCCTAGAAGTATTTATTAGAGTATACTGTTGAATAATAAAAAAAGTAGAATCTAAAACGTTGGCTGTAACAATGGTATCGCCATTCTGAAATCAAACAGCAAGCGTGTGTTCCTCCACTTTTAAAAGGTCACGTCAACGTGTGTGCTAGGGGATCTCTTGCTTGACACACGACTTGCATATTAACGAAACATGCATCCTATTACAACCATGTAGTTGAAAAATCCTAATATAAATACGATTCAGTAGCGATATAATTGGTTGCCCGTCAGCTTTCCATATAGTCGCGTGTGTTGAATGTTTTTTTCAGTTTTAAACAAATATTCAGAACTTCAGTTGAAATCGATGATTATTATTTCTCAAAACTCAAATTCATAAGTTTAGGCATATATCACATCTTTTCAAAGTGCGAAAACGTCTTTAACATATCGGTGTAAAACCTACACATTATTTATCTTTAGGCAAAGGTGTTAATAAATCAACAGATCTGTCGGCATTAGTCTGTGAAATAAGGCAAATATATTTATATATATATCTTTTTATAGAAAAATACTAGTGTTTATATATAATCCTACATACAGAGATAGTAGAAAAACGTATTTGAATCATTTTTAATAAGAAATTGCACATGTTTGCATATTAAATTTGATAACCTTTATCGATCGTTAGTACATGTGACTCCACATCTTCTGCGTTTTGACCGTTAAAAACACCGCGTCAGTGTCCACTTGAGATAACGATCGGTGTATATCAGTGCACCCGACATTAAGGCGTATATCAGTAGCGGATCCGTGGTCTAGTGGTAACGCACTGGCTTCACAACCCAGGGGTCGCAGGTTAGAGCCCCCGCTACACCCTAACCTACTAACTCGTCTTTCGCATGAGACGTTAAACCGAGGTGCAGTGTACTAGGTGATTCACACCGGGCACT
The DNA here is from genome assembly GCA_027627225.1 of Congeria kusceri. Taxonomy (NCBI): domain Eukaryota; kingdom Metazoa; phylum Mollusca; class Bivalvia; order Myida; family Dreissenidae; genus Congeria; species Congeria kusceri. The sequence continues at coordinate 69,932,866 of CM051025.1, forward strand.
AAAAGACCCAGGGTCTCCTCTGGAACGGGGCGTCTCCTGTATCTTGCACTATCCCCCATAACCCAACTAACAAGTCTTCTGGGGGTGATGGCCATATGGGAGAAAATCCCGGTGCACTCGATAAAAATGTACTACACACACAGGCGTATATCAGTACACCAGACATCAAGGCGTTAAGGTGTCATAACATCGCGAGTTTACTGATGATTAAATGGCAATCTAATGTGTATATCAAATCTTATGTTTAATTATGATGTCAATAAAAAGCATGTTAATAATCTGGCAAAATATGTTTATTTTGCTATGAAAATTAGAAATGAACAATTACAAAATCACCTGCTTCTTAATAGTTAAATTTGTTTCATTGTCAAACACATTGTTGTGAAACCTATATATATTAGACTGTTACAATGCATTCATAATAAGTATTCGTTCATGTATTTTGTATTAACCTGTGCGTCTTGGCCATATTATGTAAATGCTAATTGTAAGTGGTCCAGGGCTTATATTAAAAAAGTTTGTTATAAATTACCTTTCCGTGTTCGCATTAAATGAAGCGTCATTACTTTTAATGTTCAAACAAAAAATAGTTAAATATTACAGCATTCTATTAGTTAAAAATTATCACTTCTGCAAACCAACGACAAATGATTGCAGTTGCGGTTTGACTTTTTTGTGGCCGGTTTGACTTTTTTTAGGCCGGTTTAACATGTTGCCGGTTTGACTTGCATCATACTTCAACGATTCTTACGACATCAACTTATATTGCACCGTTGGTAAACAGCGCAGTTTCCGGTCAATGTGAATTTAAAAAAAGTAAATTTGTTTAAAGATGGCTGCGGTTGAGGAAGTTACGCAGAAACTTCGGTCAACAAAAGTGGAAGATAGCTATGAACTCAGTTTTAAGGGCAAAGGACTGAAGTTGAATACAAAAGAAGATGGTTAGTTCCCTAGTGCTTTCTGTTCACAATCGAGTCTCGACAGCATAGCATTAGCCAACAAAAGAAAACCTCATCAGACATGTTTTTGTGGGATGATTATATGCCTTCATTGACGCAATGAACAGCTTGATTTTCGATTTATTCCAACCCAGCCTGGGAAAATTGATGTCCATTTGATTTCCAAATTCCTAGCACAATAAAAATACCCTATTTAAAGTAAATCTGGGAGAATAAGTGCGCCCGGTGCGGGGCTCAAACCCACGACTGCCAGAACACTAGCATGGCGCTCTACCATCTGAGCTAACCGGGCGGCTGGTTATTGCCGACGCACACTACACTTCTTAAGACATTAACCTTTTAGGCAGACTCCAGGCACTCCTAGTCTTCTACCTTGTACTCCTGATACCATTAAAGTAAATCTGTGAGGAAAAGCGCGCCCGGTGCGGACTTGAACCCAAGACAATTGGAACGCTAGCATGGCACACTACCATCTGAGCAAACCAGGTGGCTGGGTTCATACCGACGCACACTATAATTATTAACTATAAATATGAACGAGGGATACAACTGTCAAAATTCCTAAATAAAACTATAGTCGGAACCAGTGTCCAAATTTTACACCCAAAAGGAATTAAAACACCAAATAAACAGCCAAGACATGTATATTTCAGAAAAACATTAATGTGCTGAATTGGCATGGTTAGCATTAATATTTTATAATAAAAATGAGACACATTTTGTACCTGCAAGTGCAAAGAGAGTTTATTCTTTAATAGTGAATCGCAAATATTTCTAGGCCTAAAAAAAATATTGTTTGTTTCCCCTCCCACGACCAACCCAGCAAAGTCGCCGCGACCCAAACAATTTTATAGACCAAAGAAAACAATATTTTATTTGTGTGTGAAAATGCGGGGTGCGATAAAAAGAATCCAATAGCGTGTACAAATCTTACTTTCAAAAGATGCTTATAAAATGACTTCAAACTGACAGCTCTCGGTAAAGCGTAATTCGGCGTATTTTGACGCATGCTTTTATGAAAAGGAGGCCATAACATTCATTGTCAGATTCTAGAGCGCAACCATTTCCGCTTGCATATGCATGTTTTTTTAAATAAAAAGAACGCCCACCGGCAATGAACAAACTTGCCTTTATGCACTAAGTGTCCATTATCGATAAAATCTTGACGCAGGTGGAGTCGGCTTAACAAGAGCCAAACAGTCAGCCAATGAGAACGCATAAAATTTTCAATATGCAAATGAGCATCGTTGTTAGAAATTTTATCAGTTATTTCACATCCTCATTCTAATTTTAATTGGTCAAGGTGCAGTTCATTTGTAACGAGGGCTTTCCTTTGACCTGAGCTCCAGGGTTTTGACGCGTGGAAAATTAAAAATACGCTTGTTTGACTCGCGAGGTAATTACTTCATGCATCCCCTTTGACCCGTGGCATTTCTGGACTTGCGTCATACAGTATATCTCGGCTGGCTGATTATCCCAATCAGTCGAACAGCTAGTAGAGTTTTTATACAAGTTTAAATCAGAATTAATTGCATGTTGAAGGTAAATTTCTGCACATGTAAAGCAGTTGAGGTGTTGTTTGTGTAAAGTACTTTGATGGATAACTTTATTGTTGCAATTAATGGGAATTAATGAAAAGTGTCAGTTTTTGCATACGTGTGAATCTGCTGTTTTATGACATGAAACATCATTGTGCCTTTAAATGTTTAATACTTCGCAAGTAACAGAACTATAATATTTTCAAAACAGCAAGGTTTTAACTCTGGACTGTAAATCAATTATGTTAACAGTACACAGTATTGCTTTAATTTGTTGACTTATAAATTGACCCTTAATTGTCTGCGTAATGCGTCTTCCGTTTAGTCAGTGTCTGGTAAGTAGTTACAATGAGGCAGCATATTTTAATTGCTTGCACTATGATGTCATTAACTTGTCTGTAAAAATGGTTTGACATATGGCAGATGGAGAATGTTGAGTATTGTACAACGGTTAAAGCTTATCGGGATAAATGTTTATTGTGTAAGATATACAGTTTATTTATGATGTTTTTAAGCAGCTATTTACACCAGACATGGCAAACAAAAGACAATTTTCATGTTCTGAGAATGTTGTTAATTTTTTGTTGTGGGGGGATACCTTGACCAACTGTTAGTTCTTGGACCAAATGGCATTTGACAATTGTAGAATCTCTGGAGTAAATGTACGCGGAATACACATTTATGGGGGTAAATATACGCTCTGTTCTGAATTTATTGTCTGTTTCAGCAAAGGAGATAGTTGATGCCATCAATGGATGTACCACCATGACCGCACTGAGAATGGAGGGCAACACAATGGGCGTGGAAGCTGCAGAAGAAATTGCAGAGGCTCTTAAAAACCACCCTGAGTTTAAGGCAAGTATATGAAAAACAAAATTCCCATCAACCTTCATATATTTCAGCGTTATTTTTCGTACCAATAGTCGGTACCATTCACAGACCCAAAAAGTATCCCTTTTTCAAAATGTTTTGGCCTTAATTCACAGATGGAAGAGTGGATAAAAATTATGAAATTTTTGAAATGTTTTAATATATATAATTTATAAATGGTTGCATTAGTGTTTAAATGACATTTACCATGTGTTTTTATTTTAAGTTTGTTTAAATACAATAAAATCACTATTTATTATTTAAATTTTGATACTAGTGTATATTTTTCTTTTTGGATGATAACAAATATTCACAATTTTGGGTTTTACGATGCAATTTTCACAATTTCACAGAAAAGGGCATATTCACAAATCACTGAAAAAAACACTGTATTTTTTCAGACTTATAATTCAGAAACATGCAAGTTGTAATTGAAAAAAAAAAAAAAAATTAATTTATGGTTGAAAAAGTTGTCGAAATGTTTTTATGTTGATATTGTTAACAAGTTTTGTATTCTACTTCAGAAGGCCTTGTGGAGTGATATGTTTACAGGAAGACTGAAAACTGAAATTCCCCCAGCACTAGTAAGTGTTATTGTGTTAATCAGATCCATGGCTTATTTCATATTCTGCTTGCACTTATGAAAATCTTGATTTTTACGTTATCATATAATCTTATTTTTAAAATACTTTGTTTACACGTTAATTTTTGTTTCAGTCTAATTTATCATATGGCAATTCACCATGCCTGCGTTAATGACAGGTGCAGATATAAACATTCATTAATCCAAGTGAGTTTGTGACTTTGTGTACATTGTGTCAAAAGCACCTGAAGCCTGTGAACAAGTTGCTAATTAATGCTAACATAATCAGGTAAGTACTTGAATAATATACATGAGGCGCGTCGTTACAAAACCGGGCTTAATGCATGTGCGTAAAGGGTCGTCCCAGATTAGCCTGTGCAGACCGCACAGGATAATCAGGGATGGCACTTTCTGCCTACTGTGAATTAATGTTTGGAAGAGACTTCCTTGAAACAGAAAATACCATAAAAGCGGAAAGTGCCGTCACGGATTAGCCTGTGCGGACTGCACAGGCTAATCCGGGACGACACTTTACGCACATGCATTAAGACCGGTTTTCTCACGATGCCCCTCAAATGATTTATGTTATAATGCAGTCTTCACGAATAAGTTTTAAAAGCAGTGGACCGTCGGTCCACCAAACCAGCTAAATCTACTGGACCGTACAACAATTTAGTGGACCGCAATTTGTTTGTAGATTTTCATTCATTCTAACGTATATATATCAATGATTTTATTTAAAAATAAATTGAAAGCAATTATGGTTTTCAGACTTTTATTCTAACATGAATCATGTATTTATTACATTACTCTCAATAAAAATATGGCAAAATATTAATACAAAATCACCAGTTAAATCAAATACCAGGTTTATATTTCGTTTTAGCCTATTTGAGTTCAGTACTAGCCCAAATGGCCAAGCTGGTATCTGGGCAGAAATTGACTCGCATGCGCAGATCAAATCATGGAAACTGCTCCACTCGCTAGGATTGCAGAACATGGACTCCCTACTCCAAAAGAGTTGGGGCCCCAGTAATTGTTACCAGAGCACCCCTCCCCACCCATTCCTTTAACAATAAATGCTTCGTGTCCAAAAATTATTTTAAAAATTCCATTATTGAGTAATAGAACATTTTTACTTTCACTGACTTAACTGTGGCTAACTTTCGTGAAAATGTGGCAGCATAAATTTTTGGGTGTAATCAGTGTAGTTATACTTTTGAATAGCTCGTTTATTCGAAAACACACGTAGACATAGCAATATTTTCTTTTAAAACAAATGAAGACGTACCTTTGACATTACACACTAAAATTCTATGCGATCTGCAAACACAATTTGTCAACATCCCATTTCGTATTTTAAGTAAATATTTTGCAAACAATAATATACTGACTTCTTTTAGTATGTAGTATTTTATTTATTATGTGGGGGTTACAAACACGCAGCTAACAACATGCATACCTCACGAAAATGTGTTACAAATGACTTCACCTTTACCAACAATGAGGACGTGATAAACATTCTATCGACTACGCTCATCTACATATTGGAAATTTAATGCGTTCTCATTGGCTGACTGAGTGACTGTAGTAAATCTAGCTCCTCCTGCTTACAGATTTTATCGATAATTGACACACTGATGCAGAAGGAGAGTGTGTTTATTGCCGAGTAGGCGTTCTTTGTTTTAGTAAAACATGCGTACGCAAGCGGAAATGGCTGCAAATCTGACACTGAATTTTATGGCATCATTTCGTAAAAGTGTGCATTTAAATAATTCGATTTTTGCTTTACCGAGAATTATTGGCTGAACATTTTGAGGGATTTCTGATATCAAAATTATCAAGGGAAAGTTCTTTGCTGGAATGCCGGTCCAGTTTACTTGCAACTTTTGCTGGACCGAGCGAAAATTTGGTGGACTCGGTCCACGGTCCACTGCTTAACGTCGAAGCTGATAATGATTGTTTTTCTTGTTCACATTTTTATTTCAGAAACATCTGGGTGCAGCCATGATAGCGGCCAAAGCACAGTTAGTAGAGTTGGATCTCAGCGACAATGCATTTGGCCCCAATGGCGTGGAAGGCATTGTGGATCTGCTACGTAGTAAAACCTGTTACACATTGAAGGAGTTGCGTCTCAACAACAACGGCCTAGGGACTACTGGTGGCAAGGTCAGATAGGTTGCAACTCGAAAAACACAAATAGTGATCAAACTTAGCAGAAGCCCACAGGCCCTGCTCTGGAAAATGTTGAACCAGGCTTGCTGACATACTCAGTATCATGCACACATTATGTATTATTTAAACGGCAAACTGTAATGTTTCATGTCATATTCTGGTTCAAATCTACATGGTAACTTAAAAAAATCGTCCAAGTTAGTGTAAAGCTGCTACAATGACTTATTTGTTCTCACTTCCCTTTCCAGTGTACACAAATAAACAAATTGTAACAGGAAATAAATATCCATATAAGGCTTTGTATGTCTATATGTATTTGAAAATCTGGTTTATTCAATGGGACTTCCCAGTTGCATAAAAATTATGAAGGTTAACGGTGCCACATCTTAACTGACAGTTGTTAGCACCGAGCTTGATATACAATACACAATTAACACAAATATGAATTTGTTATTCAGATGTTGGCAGGCTGTCTGATGGACTGCTACAAGTCCAGCAAGGCAGCGGGCAAGCCTCTGGCGCTCCAGGTGTTTATATCCGGCAGAGGGAGACTGGAGAATGAGGGATCCACCGCTCTATCAGAAGTGTTCAAGGTAGGTATAAACCTTTCAACATGTACAATTTTAACTTGCAGGTGACACATTTTTATTGGAAGTTTTTATTTTGACTTGACATAGAAAAAATTATGACATTATGTAGAGCATTGTGAGCAGCATGTTAAGCGGAACCAAAAACGTACTTGAATTGCAAAATGGCGAAGGTATGTAATATTGCTGCTAGTCTACACGTTTATGTTTTTTACATTTTTGAATTTCTGACTAATTTACATTGATCGATAAATCTTACATCATAAAAGCATTTTTCACTGCTTGAGAACTCTGACATAAAAGCATTTTTCTCCGTTTTGAAGAAAATAAATGTAACATGTTTTCATATGACCTTCAAGTTCATTTATATGTGTTGTTTTTCAAGACAAACAATCGCTGACTCCCTTTCAGCTGATGGGGTCACTGGAGGAGGTGGCCATGCCTCAGAACGGCATCAACCACGAGGGAATCACGGCTCTGGCAGAGGCCTTCCAGCACAACCCCAACCTCCGCATACTCAACCTCAACGACAACACGTTCACCGCTGTTGGTGCCAAGTCCATGGCCAAGGTAGAGCACATTCTGGCTTACATGTATATTATGATGATTAGTTTTCGTCCTGTTTTAAATCTTTTACATCATAAGATTTTCATTCTTGTTTTTGCTGGACACTTCCGGCATGGCATAATTATCTTTTGAGAGTGTATATATTGATTGTAGATTGATTATTAAATATGAAAATCATGATTTATATCAATTGGCTAGCATGAATATTATTGTTTAATTGGATGTTTTGTATTTGAATTAAGAAAATCCTTTGCATACCATCTTTTAATGAATTTAAACTGTCATTTTCATTTAAACAGAGACATAATATATACACTGGTTACCAGTATGTTTGTGGGCTAATATGGATTTTTAACATTTCAGGTTTTACCATCTCTGCAAAATCTCGAGGTGATCAATTTTGGAGACTGTTTGATACGAACAGAGGGTGCCAGAGCTATAGCCAAAGCAATAACAGATGGTCACAAGAAGTTAAGAGTAAGTTAAAACATATTTGGTAGAACAAAGTATAAAACGCAAACACATGAGCATGTAGGACTAAAAGCAGCATTCCAGAAATATGTTGATACAAATAAAACTGCAGAAATCGTTTCTAATGGTCATGTTACCGATCAAAATACAAAAAAAAGCATTGAAATCAGTAAAATAATAACGTTTTGGTAACTGTTTATCGTAAAAATAAAATTAGCTGTATGTGATAGTTGGTGATGCCTTTGGAGTAAATCGTCAAGTACATACGTGTATATTCCATTCTTACCAAGCGTTTTCGAAGATAGACATTATAAAATGCCTTTTCTTAAATAAGAAACAGTTTTCAGTCAAATAAACATCATTAATGTTCATTAGAACTAATGCCAATTTAAGATGTATTGAATTATATTCTATGGACTGCGGCTTTAAACTATTCAAACTTGCAGTATATTGCCTTATGCCGTGAATTTGGACTATTGGGGGCAAGGGCCCTCTAGGCTTGAAAAAGTGGGGACAAATTACAAAAATGTAGGGACACAGACAAAAAAAGGTTTACTCCTCATTAATATTCCCAAAACAGATTTTTGTTTTGAAAAGTACATACTAGCTTTTAATTCATGTTTGTTTTTCTTTTTAGTTCCAATATGGATTAATACATATTATTGTGTTCTTAATTAATTCATAACATTCTGTTGATCAATGATAAACTGCATTCTTAAATACCTTATAACCTTGCATTATTAATTCCAATTTGAATAAACAATAAAATCCGTTATAAACTCAAGGCATTAATAATGAAACCTGTTAAAACTACAAAGTGTAACAGTGTGACGTCATCAATTTATTAGCGAGGCAGCCAAAACTGCAAGCCATAGCAACGGTGTCGGTTAGTTCGACTTCAAAAGGCTAGCAGTTTGTCTCTGAAAAGCGTTTTTCGACTGATATATTTAACTTTTTATACTGCAGTGTCTGTGTGCACACCTTTACAACATGACCATTAGTAATTTAGATGATATGATTCTTAAATTTAGATAATTATTGTATAGGCAATTGGTCAGTTGCCTCAAATAAAGGACTAACGGATGGTAAAAAGTGTTTCTCTCCTGATGATGTCTCTGGAGTTTCATTATTCCTATATTAAAGTTCAACCAACACAATTTTAATGTAAAACTGATATCAATTAGAGTTACTTGATTGTCACAGCAAATGTTCATTTAAATTTTACAACATTTGAATGATGAACACAAGAGTCAGATTTCTGAAGGCAATTGCTGGGTCGCAATGCTAGTTTTCTTGTTTTATGGCCCTTGAATTTGTCAACCAATACTTCAAGATCTTCATCTGTGTCGTGTCTTTGGTGGCGGCAAATCTTCATAGTGGCATCTAGATGACCTTGGGTTAGCCGTTTTCTATTCTTACTATGTATGGTGGCCATTAGAGAGAAGCTTTTACCCTAGAATTCGGCTATGAAAATGTGGTGCACATTATACATGGTAACAGCGAAAAATTTTAAGGTGTTTTTTTTCTATAAAAAATTGTAATATATTCATCATATTTTGTTCATAATTAATTCATGTTTTTTAAATACATAAACTCTGTATTATAATAAATTCAAAATTATTTTCCAATTAGAACAAACAACAAAATTCTTTAAAAATGCGATTCGATTAATATAACCAATTAAAACTAACGAATGACAGCGTGACGTCATCAATTAACCGGGCTTCCAAATCTGCAAGCCGTTAGCAACACCCATAGCAACGGTGTCGGTTTTACTTCAAATGGCTTTAATGTGACAGCCGAATTTGCAGCTATCGTCTAGCAGTTTGTACCTGAAAAGCGTGTAACACGCTGAGCACATGGTCGATGTCAAAAAGCATCGATTGATGCTACTAAGTACTGTACCTGAACAAAGCAAGCGCTGTTGATAGAGCATTAATGCATTAGTGTTCAAAGGGAAATATCGAGGATTTAAACATTTCAAGCGGTTGTTTTGTTGCATTGGATAAATTGGATATTTAATTTCGGGGTGACGTACTATACATTGTCTGGATTATTTAGAGGATTTAATTATATTTGGATAAATACGTGTTTCATGCATACGGTAATTCTGTGTGCGTATTTAAAATGTACTTACTGTAAATTACGTTTTGATTAAATTTGTGTAATAATACAGAATATCGACATTAAACAAATGCGGACAAAATAAGTGCAATATAACATCAACAGACATGGCAAAATCAGCTGCAAATGGTTACGAGATTTTAAACCTCAAATTTTCCTTCCAAAATCGGGTCTGCGTTATACACGGTAGTACCAGAACTGTTTTTATTGATGTCTCGAACGCTGATTTTCGGTCTATTTGAAACCTAATATTGCGTGTAAAGAAGCAATAAAGTTTTGTCAATTTTTGATTGAAATGGGAAAATGTTTCTTATTTTGGGGAAAAATTTGGTCATTTTAAGGGGAAACTGGAGGTTGATTTGCAAGGGGAAACTGCCGTTATTCGGCAGTAAAAATAGGTTAAAAAATCACTGGCAGCCGATAGAGCTTTAATGAGTTAGTGTTATTGGGGAAAAAAATGGTTATAAAATGACATTACGTGACGATCAATGATATAAATTTTATACTAAATATGCCGAATTATTTACCTGTAAATTGTGTGCGCCCGTGGACCCTCTTACGAAAATTTGGTGGGGACAAATAATTTATTTTTGCGCCAATGGCGCAGACCGCATCCACGACAGAACACTGTATAAGGCAGAATCACGCTGCTTTAAATTTGTTTGGCTAACATCACAACAACATATGCATTATGCTACTAATAATACTTAATAGGATTCAAATTATTTCTATGGACACAAAGTAGATTTCAAAAAAGAAGAGTTTTTTAGTGTAGGCCAGAAAAAAAATCAAATCCTGTCCTGCTGTTTTTGAGCATACAGGAAAAAATAATTGTACACAAAGCATTACATTAATTTTCTGTACATGGACCTTATAAGCTGTGACATGTGATTTGCATACATAGATATTAAACAAGTATGATTATATTTTAGGAACTGATTTTGAGTGGAAATGAGATTTCCAAGTCCGCAGCAAGCTGTTTGGCAGAGGTCATTGAAAATAAGGATCATCTGAAGAAGCTAGAACTTGACTGTGAGTTTCAACATTACTATGTGTCTGTGTTCATTTTATAAAAATAATATTCAGATGTTTAGATCATGTCCAGTTTAGAAAACTTTTTTTTCCAAATTTTTTATTACATTTGATTTGGAATGAACTCAAAATGTATTGAGCTATCCGGCCCTTGCATTGATGTCTGTCCAATTATTGGTGGTTTATTTTGGTGCATGGAATTATCAGAATATTCGGTACATGCCATGAATGTCAAATGAAAGTCCGAGTGTGTACCACATACCCTTAAAATTTATGTCTGAATTAGTAAGTTTTATTTTCAATCTCTTTAATTCATTTAATGTAACCAAAAAATTATTAAGATGATAATACTATCCTGTGTACCTGTAACCAGAAGCAAATACCGGTGCTAATTATTGTTTGTGTTTGTTTGTTTGTTTGGATTTTCTCCGTTTGTAACAGTATTTCAGTCATATCACTGCGGTCAGTTAACCTACTCACACTTTCCCTGGGCAAGCTTAGCTGATCTCAGTGGGTTACCAGTACTAAGTGCACATACCTGTGCCAGTAAGTGACAACTGCCCTACTTGAATCAGAGGTAGGGGGAGAATGGCCGTAGAAATACTTTTAGGAACAATGCTCACACAAGTTGTGTGGCCGGTCTGGGGCTCGAACTCACAAACCCCGGATTGACAGTTCAGCACTCTACCAACAGAGCTAGCTGGGCCGGCTCCTGTGCTGGTTAATGTTCATTATAAATATTCAGTACCACTGAGTGCCTGGCAAATGTCAATGACATACATGCATGTAGGCTATAGTACGCACAAACACAGTAGTGTATGAATACCAATAGACATAATACAGTGACAGATTTGTTATAACAAATATTGTTTTTAAGATGCAGACTGTTCTTTTTTCAGCAAATCAATTTGGTGAGGAGGGTATAGAGTTAATAAAAGAGTCCATTGAATCCATTGGCAAACAGGATGTTCTTGGGTCACTAAGGTAAATATAATATGGTGAGAGTTTTTATAGATGAAATAAACAAGTCACTAAAGTGCATCTGAGGTCACAGAAAAATGTCTCAATTGATGCAATCTGCTAAAAAGTTTTTTGCATTATCATTCTTTCTATGGACCTATTATTGTGGCTCTATTGCCACTCTCAAAAATTTATTCACTTACCAGTAATAAAAAGCATTTTCAAAATATATATTCCTACGTATTCATTGGGAGCCATGGCAGCTTTTCATAACCATTCAGAATGATAACGCAGTATGACCCTGTTGAAATGCAATTATGTTTGGACTTGACCTTTATTGTAGATGGTTCCAGTTTTCTTAAGATTGCACATTCATGAAAAAATGGTTAAAAATATAATTATATGTATATTCCAGTGCGGACGAGGGTAGTGACAATGAGGATGAAGAGAACTATGATGACACATATGAGGTAAGTGAACTCTGTATATGCACAAACTCTTGGTCTATATCAATATTGGGAATAAATTGAATATATGCATATTCTTGAATTATTTGAATTGATTTCTTGTCTATCACTTATTTTATAAAATGGCCATCATTCCCTCAAAATTAACAGATACTAACACAAGTTGTATGTCACACACCACCGACATAATATACACACTATTCTGACACATCTAAATTAAAACTTTTCGAATCATACTTACATATGTCACACAGAAACCCACATACATTTATTTCATAGTGGGACAGTCCAGATTAACATTGAATAGTATGGCTTAGTTGAAACGAACATAATAACGCAATTCTCAGGGTTTGGACAATCGAGTCAGACTTGACATCACATAGATATTACATATGAAGGGTGTCGAGGAAAACACGTGCTTAATGCATGTGCGTTAAGTGTCGTCCCTGATATGGCTGTGCATCTGCAGTCCGCACAGGCAATTCCAGGACCGCACTTTCCGCTTTTATGGTATTTTCAGTTTCAAGGAAGTCTCTTCTAAACATAAATCCACTGTAGGCAGAAAGAGCCTTCCTGGATTAGGCTGTGCAGACTGCACAGGCTGATCCGCAATGACACTTCGCACATGCATAAGCAGTTTTTTCCCTCTACATATATTGATAATTCTGTTTTCCCAAAGGCAATTCAAATATTCGTTTTGGTTGAGCTGTACTGTATGTGATGGTATTTCAGGAGGAAGAGGAGCCTGGTGAAGAGGAGAAGGACGGAGATACGATTGATGATCCAGCACTGACTGTCAGAGGAACTGGTCTCACTCCTAAGCAGGTAATAAATCAGTCTTGATTTTTATTACTAGGTTGTTTTTTTTTATCCAACATGTTAAGAAAAAATAAGATCTATCAAATTTTCTCTAGTGTTTAATTGTACTAAAGACAGAAATATTGATCCGTACACACTGCAACTTTTTTTCATTTACAAACGCTCTTAAATATGATGTTTGGAATATCGTTTAGGAAAGTTGTTCATAGTAAATTGTTAATAATGATCTTGCATGCTGTTAGAGGGTTGTTTGATTTAGATAACAGGGTCATATGTGCATGAATTTAGTTTAAACATATTTATTTGTTCATGAATGTACCACATAATTAACATGTGCATATACAACAATGATATGGTATTTTATGGATTAGAAAACAAGCATCAAAGATGCTTATGCGAGTTCTTTTCCATGCTGGAGTTTACGAAGATAATTTGCACATGTAATCAGTTGGTTATGAGTGTATTGTAGTTGCAGAAGAACATTTTGTCGCTTGGTTGGATACGGTAGTTAAGTTCTAAGTACTATGACAGAACCAGATGTGCTTAGCTTTTAGTGAAAAAGATCGACTCTTCTGAACTATAAGTAAATTCAATATCAAATAAATTTCACATTGTCACACACCTTAAGGGAGTCGGGGAGGATCGATCCAAAACACGGTCTACGCGTCGAAGCGTTTAGTTGCTGCAATGAAACCATGGACATGCTGGAAAACGTATTTATTATCTTCAAATGATAACCGGTCATCTCCAAAAAGGAGATTGTTTAGAGTCATTGGACATGGCAGATTTGAGAGAAAGGAATTGCGAGAACTATTGAATCTAGGGCAAAGGAGAAGGTAGTGGGTTGGTGTTTCTTCTTCACCACAGGAACAGAACGGAGCGTCTATGATGTTCCTACGATACAGCTCGTAGTTCAGTGTGCTACATCCCAGGCGAAGGCGACAGTGATGAATCTGTAATGTTCTATTATGTTATAGAGGTTATGTGATCTTGTGCTTTGCTTTTTCATAAGCTTTCGCTTAAAGTCTAGCACAGTAGTTGCATTACGTATGGGCGATGGGAGAGCATTCCATGCACGTATAGTCGAGGGTAGAAATGAAGACCCATACAACTGACTTTTTGTGTAGATATTAGGTATGTCGTGATTGCTACGAAGTGAATAGGTCCGGTCAGAATGCACAGGAATGAAGTTAGACAGGTATGTTGGGGTGAGATTATTTTTCATCTTGAATAGAAGTAGAAGTTTATGGTTTCGTCGTCTTTCGGCTAGAGATTCCCAGTTTAGATCCGACAGGAGACGATCAAGGTTACAATACTTGTTAGCTCCAGTTACGATCCTTGCAGCTTTGTTTTGGACTGCTTCAATATCGTTGATGAGTTCGTTAGAACAATTGTCCCATACGACATCGGCGTACTCTAAGAGGGGTCGAATAAAGGCTATGTACATACGCTCTAGGCTTGCGCGGGATAGTACATACTTTAAAGAACGGAGGATTCCGATTCTCTGCCAGGCCTTGTTAACCATGACTGAGATATGAGATGCCCATTTCGCATCCTCTGATAGAGTTAATCCAAGATGTTTATGTAACCTGACTTGAGATACTGGGGCGTCGTTCATAAGAAGATCCGGATGATTGGGTTTATTTCGTTTACGTGAGAAAGTGACGGACTTTGTTTTTGCTGGATTGAACGAAACCAGCCACGTATTTGACCATTCAATAATTCGAGATAAATCAGTGTTTAACACTTGAGCAGACAGAACAGGACTGTCAAATTGACGTAAAGACTTGTATCGTCGGCAAATAGACATATGCTGGCCCCAATGTCATTGACGATATCTTTTATGTAAATTAAAAAGAGTAGTGGGCCTAGGATGGATCCTTGAGGAACGCCAGCGTTAATAGAGGACCAAGAGGAAGATGTGTTCGCAAAGACAACACGCTGTTTTCTGTTCGACAAGTAGGAGGAGAACCAGTTCAAATGAGAACCACTTATGCCAGTAGAAGATAATTTAGACAGAAGCCCTCGATGCCATACTCTGTCGAATGCTTTAGATATATCATAGTAATATCGTCATACAGGTATACAAGTTGATTAATGGTACAGTCGCCCTTTATGAACCCTGATTGAAATGGTGTAAGAATGCGATTTGAAACTAAATAATTGTATATATGTTTGTGGATGCAGCGTTCCATGAGCTTGCCGATGCAACTGAGTAATGAAATGGGACGATAGTTGGACGGATCAGAAGAATCTGCTTTTTTAAAGATGGGCGTGACATTAGCCAGTTTACACGATGAAGGGAATGCAGAATTAGACAACAGCTTGTTAAACAAACGACAAAGCGGAGTTTCTAGTTCGTTGGATCCTTCTTTTACGAGTCTTGGACTAATCGAATCCAGACCACTGGCCTTCGATGGGTCGATGACAGAAATGGCATCTTTAACATCTTGATCCGAAATAGTAAAGGTTGAGAGAAAGAACCCTGTAGAATTAAGAAGAGTGGGGGGAGAATGATTGCCACTATCTAGAGTTGATTGTTCACAGAAGTATGCATTGAGTACTGATGCCTTGTCCTCGTCTGATACTGCTTCCTTGCCGTTGTCAGTCAATGTTGGTATGGAGGTTGAACTGTGTCTATATGTGAGACGTTTCGCCAGTGATATTGTCCGAGTTAATCTTATCGATGATCTTTTTCTGATGTTCGGCTTTTGCTCTTTGAATAAGGGAGGTTGTTTGATTTCTCGTATTTCGAAAGTTGGCCCATGCAATTTGATCATTTGATATTTTTGCGATTCTATGTAGTCGTTTGCGCTTCCGTATCATGTGGCGAATTTCACTATTGATTCATGGTATATCGTTTGGTCTAATGGTAATTGTTTTGTTTGGAATACTAGTGAAGCTGCAGATATTATGACATTAGAAATACTTTTGGCAACTAAGTCCAGATTTTCACTATTCAAAGCTGAATTCCAATCGGCAGAGTTGAGATGATGCCTATACTTGGTGTAGTTGGCTTCTTTGTAAAGCCAGATGTGACGCTTATAACAGGTTTGAGCTGGTTTGGAGAACTCTAAGACAGAGACAATGGGGCAATGAAAGCGTATTAGATCTGGAATAAAGGAATCTGCAACAAAACTGGAAAGGACGTGTTGTGTGTGTCTTACAAACTTGAGGTCTATAAGTGAACTAGACTGTTCAGTGAAGTGAGTCGGAGAATTGATCAATTGTGTTACATTGTATGAATTAATCAGTGTACTTATTTTGTTGGACTGTAAGGTTTCTATGTTTATGTTGAAATCGCCGGTTACTAGTATATTATCGTAGTGTTCATTAAAGGCCTGGTCGAGACTGTGCTCCATGTTCAACCACTGTGTGTTGTTTGAGTCGGGTGGACGATACATTCCACCAATTAGAAGTTTGCGCTGGTTGATATGAATTTCAACCCAAAGGGCTTCGAGGCCATCTACAAATAGATCTGGACGTTCAACAGCTTTCAGTGTGTTGCGAACATATATTTCAACTCCTCCGCCAACTCTACCTCGTCTGTCGCAGCGAAACGGAGGACTGAAATTGGGTATTGACAAATCGTCGTTAGATATAGTTGAATTAAGCCAAGTTTCGGTGAAAGCTAGGACGTCGTAGAGTTGTGCCTCAATTTCAAGACTATCAATTTTGGGCTTCATGCTTTGAATATTGAGGTGCATTATAGCTAAACCATTAGAGGTGAGTTGTGTGTAGGATTGAAAGAGGGGATCAGACATGTTTGGGTCAGAAGCAGGACCAGGATTAGTTTCAACATCACCAGATCTACAGATAAGCAGAGAGTGTAGATAGAGAGCAAATATCACTAAGTAAGTAGATAAGCTGGATTTGCGCGTCCAGGGCAGTGGCATCGTGTTCATACAGATTTTAAGTGAGTACATACTATGGGGGTAACAAGACATGCAGATAGATTATGGACGCCACCAAGATAAAGATCAGACACATACAGAGTGGGACACGGATCTGGAACCGACCGAGATCCACAGAAAGGTGTGTGACATTATGAATAACTGTAGGGAAAACAATTGGAAATAGTATGTAGAGCGACATTGAAGTTTTGGGCGTTGTGGGCAAAAGTAATATACTTTAAATTCTTTATTGAATGAGCATTAAGTTAAAGCAAAAGAATGGTTGTGTTCATTTCGGTACACGTCGAATGCGGTAGATCAAAGTTTAGAGTTAATCTCTAAGCATATGGAACATATATTATTTTGAAAAATGTCGATATTCCATACGTGCAGTTTCTTAAGAAGTTAACATGGCATGTTGTTAATTCTGTATAATCGTGCTTAAAAGGGCAAGATAAATTGTATAATCTATGGGCGACACATGTATCCTAGAAAAAGGATAATTTTGCCAATTGACGATTAATGTCACACCACGTAGATTAGGCTCGACGCAGATTAGGTTCGACGCAGAAATGCTGTTTACCATAAACTCCAACATGAAAATACTTTTAATATGTTTACAATAATACATGGGATGGTAAAAACAGATTTTCTGGAATAGAAATTACATTGATATTACTCTATAATAAGTATTTTTTTTAAAAGATAGCATGTAATAAGCATACCTTGTTAGCAACCTTGACAATTGTATTGAGAGTTATTAGTTTTAGACTGTATTACACCAACACATGTAGACTTACACTGAGAGTTATTAGTTTTAGACTGTATTACACCAACACATGTAGACTTACACTGAGAGTTATTAGTTTTAGACTGTATTACACCAACACATGTAGACTTACACTGAGAGTTATTAGTTTTAGACTGTATTACACCAACACATGTAGACTTACACAATTTTGAGAGAAAAAGTGCTTTGACTAAATAAGTGTTTTTGTGAATGGAGACTTACACTTAGATTCGTAAGACTTGAATGTAGAATTGTGCGATCAGTTAGTGTTTACACAAATATAGACCAACTAATTTTCTGTTGTTAGCTATAACTACTTAATACAGTGTCGTTTGAAATCTGTAGCAAACATAAACATTCCAAAAAGTAAACGAGATGCATGCTCTTATTATTTGAAGAACTATCGTACAATAGACTGGCTTGATTGGTGCTACATGTTATGTGTATTCATAAACATAATCAAGACACGCAATTTAATCATGTAAAGAATTATCGTATGCATGTTAATGTATTCATAAATGTAAACAAGCTCATATTATTTTAATGTAAAGAAATCGTACAATAGATTTAGTATGTATTCATAAAAGTAGACAAGACACATATTCTTATTATATCAAGAATTATCGAACAGCAGGCAATATTAAATAAAGAACTAACATATGCATATTATATGTATTCATAAAAGACTCATAATATTTTGAATAAGAAGGAACTATCGTTCAATAGATTTAATATGTATATGTATTCATAAAAGACTCATAATATTTTGAATAAGAAGGAACTATCGTTCAATAGATTTAATATGTATATGTATTCATAAAAAGTCGGCAAGACACATATTCTTGTTATCTCAAGAATTATCGTACACTAAACATATTTGATTGGTGTCACACGTTGTATGTATTCATAAAAGTAAACTTGACTCATAATCTTATGATTTAAAGAAATTTTTCCTGGAGTGTACACTTTTTTTATCGTACTATTGCATGAATTTAATAATGTGTGCATGTAATTTATAATACATGCATGACAAAGCTTCGTTCTGTCCAGTTGGGTTGAACAATATTCGGCAACCATTAATGCGTTAATTATATTCCTGAGGTGACTTATACTTAAACTTATATACAATGTAGCAGCCTTATATTGACACTAAGGAATTTGTAGCCTGATCTTTTGATTCTGTAAAGAAACCTGTAGTGTGAAAAAAAAATGCCAGAAAATACTTTTTTTTTTTTTAGTAGCCATTGGCTTTTTAGTTACTGTGCCAGCATAGCCATCCTTAGTTTTCTGTGTTTGTTAAATACACATTGAAACCATAACCTCAGACGCAACAAGCACTTCCATTTAAAGCCAGTTTGTGCGCCTCTATTTGCAGGTCATTGGTGGTGACCTGGCCTCCCAACTGGACAGAATGAAGCTTTCTTGACCACACTGACCCCTCCTAGATCTTGACCCTGTCCCGCAACTTTGAATGCCGTCCAGCATGCTGTTAAATGATTTTAGAGAATTTTAATTGTGATCTTACCAATGCACATACACTTTTAACATTTTAAATGTGTGATTTAAGAAAAATTGACATTAGTGAATGAGATTATAAAATTCCTTTCACTGCTATGATTATGAGTTCATCTGTATTGTTTTATTCTATTTGAATGATACATGTTTGACTGTATTACAAATTTTAATGATTTCTCTATAGAACTTGAAACATTGGTGATGTCGTTGTCTGAGGTTATGATGATTTATGTGATAGTGACCTTAATTATTAATTATAAATTGTGTAAATGTCATTTTTTGTATGCTTAGAAATTTTAGGTGTTTAAAAATTGAAAATTAACAGACTTTTATTTAATTTCTTAAGAGAAAATAGAGTTTTTGGAAAATATTTTATGCCCCCCCCCCCTTTTAAGATAGGTTTGCTAATGAATGTCTGTTGGTCAGTCAGTAGAACATTTTGTTTCCGCACTTTAAGTCCAACAGTTTTCATATGATCTTCAACAAACTTCATAAAAATGTTTTTGGGCATAATATCTCGGCCAAGTTCGATAATCAGCCGAATCGCCAAGGAATTATGGAGTTATGGATCTTGAATTATCTAAAACTCGCCTTTGTAACCGTTTTCACTTCCAACAGTTTTTATCCCGATTTCACCAAACTGGATGCAATTTTTTGTGGGCATAATATTTCAGTCATGTTTGATAATCAACCAAATTGTTTCAGGAACTGTTAAGTTGTGACCCTTGAATTTATCTACAATTAGCTTTTTTTAGCTGTTTCTGCTCTCGAAGTCCAACAGTTTTCATCCGATCTTCACCTAACTTGATGATTATCTTTGAGGGCAAATATCATAGCCAAGTTTGATGATCAACCAAATCACCCCAGGAACTGCAGAGTTATGGCCCTAAATTTATCTTCGGATCTTCACCAAATTTGATATTTTAAAGATTGCTTTGATCCAAGAGGGGGCATAATTGTTTTACAAACAGTTCTTTTTTTTGAATAAAAGAAACATTTAAAAAAACTTATTAATTACTGGAGAGAGAAAAATTAACGTTAGGTCATAATGCTCTTAAAGACTTTTGAGACTGCTGCACACATTGTAATTATCATTGTATAATTTCTTGTCTCAGTTTTTTGTGTAGACAAAAGTTGTGTGCAGTGTTATTAACAGTGTTATATTGCAGTGGACCAGTTTACAATACATTTTCTTAGTTGTTATTGCAAACATTAATATTATTCTCATGACATTATTAAAAATGCATTTGACTTTCATTCTGTTATATGAATTGTGATTAGATCTGGATCATTTTATGCACTTGTTGTTGAACATCATACAATCCACCTTTGTTACTCTTTCAATATGACATTTTAGCCATTAAACGCTTTACATGTATTCCTTCTGTTTTGTTTTTCATTAATGAATATATTTCTGTGTTCGGCATTTTACAGTTACATAATGATTACCGATATAATGATTTAAAACAGTGTGAGTTTCATCGGAAGAAAAAGATGGTATTAACATAAAAAAGGGATTCTATTACAGTTA
Source organism: Congeria kusceri (assembly GCA_027627225.1). Classification (NCBI taxonomy): domain Eukaryota; kingdom Metazoa; phylum Mollusca; class Bivalvia; order Myida; family Dreissenidae; genus Congeria; species Congeria kusceri. The sequence goes on from CM051025.1 coordinate 69,953,747, forward strand.
ACGTGTGCTCTTGCTTTCATGAATCCTTTACGTTACTTTTTTTTTTTTTACAAACATCAAAATATTTAAAATCTTGTGAATTGGGAAGAACATTAGCACTAGTGTAAAAGTAAAATGAAATTATCTGCACACTGGATGAGAAAAATAATTGTAAATTTAAGTCTGATCCCAGTTGTGTGTCTGGGCCCCTTCCCCAACCCTACCTCTTCCAGAGATAACTGTGACCTGAAGAGTCTTTTACATTACTATGCAAATGTGGAGTAAGTCCCATGATTAAACTGGATAATCCAGTTTATATTGTAGGCTAAAATGTGAGGTCTTGTAATGTTACCTGTATGTGCCTAGTTTCAAGATCATTTTTACCATAATAATAATGGCAGAAAATGCTACTTCAATTCGTAATTCAAAATACAATTTGAAATCTGGCTTCTAGCAGATTAAAGTATATACTGTCATTAAATGGTCATTCCGTAAATGACCAAAACATTTATAGTGATGAAATTTTCAGGATTGTATTTCCATATATCAGCTTATTCTTGTTGAGACAGGCTCATTGCATGGATTGAGGATTGTATTTCCATATAGCAGCTTATTGTTGAGAGAGGTTCATTGCATGGACTGAGGATTGTATTTCCATTTAGCAGCTTATTCGTGTTGAGACAGGCTCATTGCATGGATTGAGGATTGTATTTCCATATAGCAGCTTATTCTTGTTGAGACAGACTCATTGCATGGACTGAGGATTGTATTTCCATATAGCAGCTTATTCTTGTTGAGACAGGCTCATTGCATGGACTGAGGATTGTATTTCCATATAGCAGCTTATTCTTGTTGAGACAGACTCATTGCATGGACTGAGGATTGTATTTCCATATAGCAGCTTATTGTTGAGAGAGACTCATTGCATGGACTGAGGATTGTATTTCCATATAGCAGCTTATTGTTGAGACAAGCTCATTGCATGGACTGAGGATTGTATTTCCATATAGCAGCTTATTCTTGTTGAGAGAGGCTCATTGCATGGACTGAGGATTGTATTTCTATATAGCAGCTTATTCTTGTTGAGACAGGCTCATTGCATGGACTGAGGATTGTATTTCCATATAGCAGCTTATTGTTGAGAGAGGCTCATTGCATGGACTGAGGATTGTATTTCCATTTAGCAGCTTATTCGTGTTGAGACAGGCTCATTGCATGGATTGAGGATTGTATTTCCATATAGCAGCTTATTCTTGTTGAGACAGACTCATTGCATGGACTGAGGATTGTATTTCCATATAGCAGCTTATTCTTGTTGAGACAGGCTCATTGCATGGACTGAGGATTGTATTTCCATATAGCAGCTTATTCTTGTTGAGACAGGCTCATTGCATGGACTGACGATTGTATTTCCATATAGCAGCTTATTGTTGAGAGAGGCTCATTGCATGGAGTGAGGATTGTATTTCCATATAGCAGCTTATTCTTGTTGAGACAGGCTCATTGCATGAACTGAGGATTGTATTTCCATATAGCAGCTTATTGTTGAGAGAGGCTCATTGCATGGACTGAGGATTGTATTTCCATATAGCAGCTTATTGTTTAGACAGGCTCATTGCATGGACTGAGGATTGTAATTGCATATAGCAGCTTATTCTTGTTGAGACTCGCTCATTGCATGGACTGAGGATTGTATTTCCATATAGCAGGTTATTGTTGAGAGAGGCTCATTGCATGGACTGAGGATTGTATTTCCATATAGCATCTTATTGTTTAGACAGGCTCATTGCATGGACTGAGGATTGTAATTGCATATAGCAGCTTATTCTTGTTGAGACTGGCTCATTGCATGGACTGAGGATTGTATTTCCATATAGCACCTTATTGTTTAGACAGGCTCATTGCATGGACTGAGGATTCTATTTCCATATAGCAGCTTATTGTTGACAGTGGCTCATTGCATGGATTGCGGATTGTATTTCCATATTGCAGCTTATTGTTGAGACAGGCTCATTGCATGGATTGAGGATTGTGTTTCCATATTGCAGCTTATTCTTGTAGAGACAGGCTCATTGCATGGACTGAGGATTGTGTTTCCATATAGCAGCTTATTGTTGAGAGAGGCTCATTGCATGGACTGAGGATTGTATTTCCATAAAGCAGCTTATTGTTGAGACAGGCTCATTGCATGAATTGAGGATTGTGTTTCCATATTGCAGCTTATTCTTGTAGAGACAGGCTCATTGCATGCATTGAGGATTGCATTTCTATAAAGCAGCTTATTGTTGAGACAGGCTCATTGCATGGATTGAGGATTGTGTTTCTATATTGCAGCGTATACTTGTTGAGACAGGCTCATTGCATGGACTGAGGATTGTGTTTCCATATTGCAGCTGATTCTTGTTGAGACAGGCTCATTGCATGGACTGAGGATTGTGTTTCCATTTAGCAGCTTATTCTTGTTGAGACAGGCTCATTGCATAGACTGAGGATTGTATTTCCATATTGCAGCTTATTCTTGTTAAGAGAGGCTCATTGCATGGACTGAGGATTGTATTTCCATATAGCAGCTTATTGTAGAGACAGGCTCATTGCATAGATTGAGGATTGTATTTCTATATTGCAGCTTATTCTTGTAGAGACAGGCTCATTGCATGGATTTAGGATTGTGTTTTCATATTGCAGCTTATTCTTTTGAGACAGGCTCATTGCATGGATTGAGGATTGTTTTTTTTTTTCATATTGCAGCTTATTGTTGAGACAGGCTCATTGCATGGATTGAAGATTGTGTTTCCATATTGCAGCTTATTCTTGTAGAGACAGGCTCATTGCATGGACTGAGTTTAAAATGCAATAGGCTGAACATTGTGTTCAAATGCCCTCTCACTTGTTTTGCATCTTGCCCTGAACAAGATCTTGCCCCAAAAGGAATACCAGAATACAAAGATGTGTATTTATATAAACAGGGTTGTTATGTGTAACGAATGACTTTTTAAATGCATTGTCTTTATTTGCAGGATGTAAACATTAAAGACTTCTTGTCATTTCCATCACCAACAAAACTTCAGAGTTTTGGTAGAAACTTTTCATCAACTATTAGACAAGAACTAGGAGTAAGTGATTTATTACTCTGTGATCTCGATCATATACTAGCATTTACAGGTACACATGTTGGGGATTTTTTTATAAATACAATATACTAAATGTGCATTTTAACTCTAAGACTTAATCAGCTGATCAGTGAAATCAACAGAGGCTTTTAATTACATAATCGAAATACTATTATTTTGTATACATACCGACATACATAGTCTAAACATGAACTAAAATGACTAGTTGTTAGTTGAATATGTAGAATGTTTATCGTACAACTATGAAATCTCATCTGTGAAATCGTATTTTTCTTTGAGCCATAGTAGTGCGGGGTGTTGTTAGACTTTATGCTACAGTAATATAGTGTGTTCTGTTACAGTCTGATATCCACGATGTAGAGAGGACAGTCAGCACTTTGGTGAGGGTCAGTATTCAGTTTGTTATATATGAATACAGTCATTAGTTATCCTTGTAAACTGTTGTGTGGAAGCAATCGTTTAAACTTGCATTTGATGCTTAGTTTAAATGACATACATATGTAAACATTAGTGGAATAGATATGAAGATTCATTATTCTCATGTCAAATTGTGAGCTTTTAAATAAATGAATTGAACATGCAGCGTAATGAAGATACATTTTTTGGCTGTATAGTCCATATTTGATATATCTTATTTAATACAACAACAAAAATGTCATCTGTTTTTTTTTGGACGTCACTCAAAATAATAATTATTATTATATTTTATGCAATATTGGTGGCATGAAGCCGTTGCATTATAAGTATTAATATTGTTATTTCGCATATTTCTAGGTGAGCACAGTTGTGACGGAGAGTGATGCTAGCTCGTTAAACATTGTGTGTAAATCAGCAGGTAAAACAGAATTTTCAATTTCTGTGCTTAAGATAATGTACAGGTATGCAGATTACAGGTTGCTTGCAACAGCAACATTTTTAATCAATAAATTTAAACAGCAATATAACTGTTTTATATAATGGCTATACCATAGCTTTCTGTCATCAAGTTTAATATACCAATGTACATGTATTTAACTGTAGATTGTTTGAACGCTAAAAAGAATATTGCATACTGTTCTTTATACATTTGAAACATTTGAAGTATTATTGTTTGCAATTCATGTGCTCAGCTCGTTGTTTAACAAGTATGTTATTACATTCACAGACGATATTTTGCAAGAGTTGTTCAAGTCTGGTGATTCCAACACAGACGTCCTGGTAGCCAATGCATTCTTAGTCTACCTGGGCATATTGAAGGTATGGTACCTTACCAGTTTTCTGAAAAATATAAATTCTGGTAATCACCCAACATGTCTGAGAAAGTAATTTAGGTCCAAAAATAAATTGTGTGTTTAGGGCAACGGTCTCGAAAAGTAACGTAGGGATGGGATTTAGTTTTTTTTTAACTTCTTTTAATACAATTTCGGTAAAAAACATTGAAATTATCGAAAATCTGATGAATACAGATTTCACAGAAAACAGTCGTCGCTAAAAAAGTAGGGTTGGGTATTTTTTTGCAACTTAGGGTCGGGTTGCCCGAAAGACATCATTTTGTTTGGCCTTATGTGCTGGTCAGTGTGAAAAGGGGCCATTATCTAGATTGGAAATGTTGTCTGTACATGTAAGTAGTATTCCTTTAGTTATGTTGAGTTCATATTTAGTTTTAGGTTATTTGGATAACATTCACTGATTGCAATTTGGTTCATTATTCAATTTCTGTGATAGTAAGTCGCATTTAAGAGTGCTTTCTCAGGTTTTTTAGCTCGACTATTCGAAGAATAGGTGAGTTATCCAACTACCCCCGGCGTCCGCGTCTGCATCTGAATTGGTAAAAGTTTTTATTCTTGTAACTTCAAAACAACATAAGTTATTCACTTTAAACATGGAATATACCTTTGTCATCAACTTCTGTATCGGGGGCAACATTCCCCATAAATCTGTTTTGTATTTTGAGTTGTGCCCCTTTTTCACTTAGATTTTCTGGTAAAAGTTTATATTCAAAAGTTTTGTAACTTCAAAAATATATAAGTTATTCACTTGAAGCTTACCTTTGTCATCAACCCCAGTATCAGGGGCAACATTCCCCATAACTCTTTTTGTATTTTAATAGAGTTATGCCTCTTTTTCACTTAGATTTTCTGGTTAAAGTTTATTTTCAAATTTTTGTAACTTCAGTACTACGTAAGCTTTTCACTTGAAACTTGGAACTAATCTTTGTCATCAACTCTAGTATCAGGAGCAACATTACTCATAACACTATTTTGTATTTTGACACAGTTATGCCCCCTGTTCACTTAGATTTTCTGTTTGAAATTTATACTCAAAAGTTTGGTAAATTCAAAACCTTCCATTATCCAAAACTTGTACCAAATGAAATGCTGCGAACAGTCGAGCGCGCTGTCCTCTGACAGCTCTTGTCATGTCTCTATTTGTTACTATTGTCAAATCTTCACATGCTGTTTCATTCAATCACTTTATATCAAAAAATTATGTGATTTAAATTCAAGTCTTCACATGTTTCATTTATTACTATCACATTATATGTGATATGAATTATTTTCTGAGATTGAACGTGACTGACTAAGTTACTAGTATACATTTCACATATATCCCCAGGGCGAGGACAAGAAGTACCGTCCCCCCAGTGACATAGCGGGCCCCCTGTTGGTGCTGGAACACATTGTCAAGCAGATGTACTTCCCGGTTAAAGCCAAAAAATTGATAGCTGCATTTATGGACAAGTAACTGTTTTCTCCATATTTCTGGTTTTATAAAAAAAACATAGTAAAGTATAACAACATTTAATCAGATAGTCTTACAATGCCAAATGGTCAGTTGAAATTTTGGGATATGTCATAATTCATTAGAAATATTTGCGTGGCTCGTAAAGTCAGTGCAAACCTTTTGTCATTAATCACCTTTCAGTTGTGTAAAATACAAATATTATTTGAGATATTTATTAGTTCAAGATCTAGCTAAGAAATCTATAGATTTTCTGGCTGTTTGAAAACCAACACTTTTCAGTGCAAGCTTTGCAATGTATAAATTATTTTAATTTAAATATATTGATCCTTTACCATGTGCAGGGTTCAGTCTTTAAATCGTTTATTACATAACTGGTTGCTGCATGTTTGTATATTTTAGGAAAGTGAATTTGCTGTCATTCTGTGACCATGCATTATTTCTTTGCAGGCCTCATCCATTGATGGATAAGTGTGGTGGCATCAGAAGTAGACTGCTGTGCATACTGTACTCGTAATAGACTGAACACTTGCATTGTATAATTGAAGATATCAATGTCATAGGAATAATCATGGACCAGTAGCTCTCTTTGGCAGATTGGTGCAGTGAGTTTTGATCTGCAGTGTCCAGTGTAAAGTTATGGAATTATCGGTTATACTAACATCTTACATTGAACATTGTATTGTTTAGGATGACGTGTTGTATTTTTTCAATGCTGAAATAGTTTTTCAGTGTTTTTGACATTTTCAATCTTTATATCCGTGTAATAAAAGGCAACTACAAAAGAACTGGATTTACATGATGGATTACTGAGTACAGTGATTGTATTATCAGACATCTCTACCGATTTCCAAATACATGTAATCATTCATCTATGATATGTCCTCTACTTTTTGATGATGTCTTAATGAAAATGTGTAAAATGCGTGTCGTCTGTTTTAATATGTAGAAGTCGTGTGTATTTTTCATTGGATATATTACAAGAATCATGTTTCTGTTGTGGATACAACGTTTCCTTCCGATTGTGCAACACTGCGTAATCACCTAGAGCTTAGAAAAAAGTGGTATTTAAATTCTTTTATCAGATTTTTTGTAACTGTTGATTTATTGTTACTAATAAAGCGCCTACAAATTATTTATATCTTGCATCTGTGTTTCTTCATGTTCTCAATTGTAGATTATATTTGTTCCGTGCCGTGAACGTATTGAGAAAAAAACCTGCGGAAATAACTGTAACTGTGCATGTATGTATTTACATGTACTCCACTTGGTGAAGCTCTGATAAGTTCGTCAATTTCTTATTTCTCGTTTGTTATTTTATTCCTCCTTTCAACTTTTTGAGAAAGCTTCTGCGATAGAAATTCTAAAGTCTTCACTCGTCCCAGCAGTAATGCCAGATATTCATCATAGCACCTATCATCATCAATAATTGTGTTAAATACTTTTGTATATTCACTAAGTGATTTTCAACTATACATTGGATACTATACAAACAAACCAAAGTAATAGAAAACAACTAGCTCGTAGCTTTTACTTCCAGTTAAAATGTTAGTAAATTTGCACACAGTTATACTGACATCCACTACAATAGCGTATACACATGCCCATTTTATTAGCAGTTTAAGAAGAAGTAAATGTATTAACGATAGTTTAATGGATATACCAACTTATTCCCATTAATTTACAAACAGATGTTGATATTATAGGATGTTTATAAGTACACTTAGTATTAAAGATACACTGACCTTCAAATTCACAATGAAACTAAGAAGAAACGAAGAATATAAGCATATAGCATTGTGCAGGTGAGAGAAAATAAACTATACAAGAATCGGTGTCATTTGTTCAACATCAATATTTTTGTTTGTCAGTTTTGTTTGATTTTTTTTTTCAACATAAACATTTAAAGCTATTAGCATTGCGCTTACTTTGTTTTCAAGGAAAACAATCACATTACAAGAAACTTGTAGTCATTCAAATAAACGGGGTTCAAGAAACAGTCACTTCAATAACTTAAATTAATACATTATCATAAGAAATTCACGCATATATACCAGACGACACACTCGCACGCACCCGCACATACATATACATACAAAATGCAGATTTTAACCAGAACGTATGCATTAGAAAATCGTTATTATATGTAGTCTAAATATAATCATTACCGAAGAATAGAATTCAACCCATACCGGTCAAAATATATAGCTTAATACGATGTACAGAGTACCACCAAACACGCCATACATGTCACTATCTTATGTCTGATATCTCTGCGATATTTATTGTGTTTTTCATGTGCCCGAACATGATGACCTGAATCTGCCAGTTGGTTTCATCCCCTTCGTTGGTTTAGATGGACTCCGCGTTGAGCATTTCAGCTTAGAAGTGCAGGCCAGACCTTAAAGCACGAAATTCCTTTGAATGACCGACATACTTCTCAGAGTTCGATGCATATTCGTTCGCCAACTTAACATATCAATTTTCAAAACACAATACGTAAACGAATACTGCGAAATGCTTTCATGTCGTATAATCTATTAAGTGCTACTTAAAAATAATCATGCCAGAACGTGTTTTACATTATATTCATTAAACATAATTACCATCATGATAATAAACTTATATAATCTTGCAAAATTACATTATCTGATAGTTGTTATAAGCTTATGTCCATTACAAATGGTTTGAAGTCAGACAGAGCTACATAAAGAAGAAAATACTAATATTATCTTATATTTGAACGAACACTTTCGCCATCTATTTTATCGTTTATTGGTGCCGTATAGCCTATACACTCAGCTCAGTTTCTTTAAAGGTATTGGATGTTTCGGTCAATCTATTTATGGTTTAAACTTTTTCTGGATTTATGTTTAAGTATTTTTTTTCCCTAACTTTCTATTTTAAATCGAAATATGCTTGATTAATTTTTATTTATAGCGCTATTTTACCAAGTACTTCACACATGGCCTTTCATTTTCATTTTCTTCAAAGAACGAAGTGTCAACCGTCTCTCCCGTGTTGAAGTTCATGAACAGAGGCGGTTCTTGGACCGCTGCCAACCAGCACACCTCCACACACTTGTTGTAATAGGCAGTTACTTCCTCGGATTCATTTGGTAAGCTTACTCTGGTCTTCAAAGCCTGTTTATGCAATTAAGGAAATATGAGCAATTCAAATATAAATAGTTACCTAATCTAATGTCGGTGTTTTGGTCAATGGAAATATAGTCATGAATCATTTTAAGTTTTGTTCATTCAGTTACGTATTATATTGAAACTTGTACAGTCAGGTTGTTCAGTGTGAAATTAATATAATCTAGGCACCGTGATCATAAACAATTATATTTGTGTTTAGTGTCTGTTTCGTTTGTTAATTGGGTTGTGTGTAGTTTAAGCTATTGAAGAAGTATTATAAATTCAGGGAAATATTGTTATGCTACGAAATGACCACAGTATATATTCGAAGCTATGTTGATGTTTCTGTAGTTAGTATCGACAAAATCTCATTGTTAGAATACCAAAATATTGTTGTCGTATATGTATAAATAATTATTTTCAACCCAATTGCCAATATACGTAAAATATCAAGTAATGAATCGCTAGTGTGTCACCATTATCCACACGGACATCAAAAAGTATAAACGTGTAACCACGCGATTCACAATACACAATTTTATTGTTGCTTTTTCTTAACTCTTTATAACAACGTTATTAATAAAAACACTTTAATATTTTGAATGCGTACACTCCTGATAGGTTTCAGCACGAATGGTGCTCTAAGTTTTCTCATCTCTGTAATTTGTTCCTTCATCTCAGTCGATAGACACACTATTTGGCAAATAATGGTCGATTTCCTAGGCAAGAAACAGATGCAACTTTACATTCATATTGTTAAAATGAAATACATTTTTATTCAACCCACATCTCTGACATATTAGTATCATAAAGATAATTTATTACCAAACTTACTTTCAAATTGCATCATTGGTTTTCATTATTCATTTTGTCATTAATTATTTACCGTAAATGCCATATCATTAACTTATATTAATTTAGTCTATAGTGCACATTTAATGTCATGTTATCTTACCTGCAAAATTTGAGCTGGTACTTCAATGGCTTTCTGAACGTTGTCAAAGAATCTCGTCCATGCTATCTCTTGACACTGCTCGTAGACGCTCTGTATTGAATTTAAACAATATTAACATCTGGGCCCATATGTAGAGATTCGTAAGCTGTTCTTAACAATTGAAAAAAGTCAAAATAAGAATTTGTGTATGAAACACTATGCTTTGAAATATGTGTGACAAATACTGAAAACTTATACACTTGGAATTATATTGAAAATTATTTGTCAAAATCTTCAAACAATGCATTTCTTTGTCAAAACATCCAAATACAAAATTTCAGAATTGTAAGATCTTTCTTAATTTATGACTCAGATTCTTTATAAATATGAGCACAGGAAAACTTTTGTATTTGTGTATAATTCAACAAATTTGCTAGCTCAATAGACACGTTCATTTACAGATTATAGTTCATTTCTCGACACCATGGTTTGTATTTGTACAAATGCCAAAGCGAATAACTGTCATTACAACCATAATACAATACTTGCACAACGTTTTCACTACATGTACCTTTAAAATGTCCAGCAATGTCTGAACTGCACAAAACTCCGTTTGTGTAGATTTTAAACTAATCAACACATATGTCCATTCATTGTCATAAAGGCTTGTCATCATCTCTGTAATTGTGGAGGGTTTACTGTAGTCACTTACTTCGACGATGTTGAGATTGCTACTTCGAATTGTGCTTGCTGGAACTGCACCTGTCCTTAATAGGCATTCACGTGTTAATGTTTAATGTATTATTTCTTCAAAATAATAGCGCGAAATAAATATCACGCGCACCACAACACAAACGACGATAATTCATATGATAATTGGTGGTTAAAATATGTATTTGTGTAGTAATTATAAATAATAAATAATACCAAAGGCACCTAACAAATTAATTTTTAAAATTACGCTATTGTGTCAGTAGTACTGTGTTAATAAATAATGTGCACCATAAAATATGCTAACAATTATCTCGGCCAAATTAAGGTATAAAAAGCAAAAACATGTATTGCAAATGAACGTAGACTCAATCGATATACATGTAGTTAGATGTTGGGCACTTATTTTTGTCTTATTGCCACCTGTATAAACATTTAAAATATTATAAATTCTTGAATTGCCAATATTAAACGTAAAAGCCAAGATGACGGAGACAATGTTCTACGTTGCCACTGTTAAAATGATAATGAGGTTTAGTATAGACTATTAAGTTACATCAATGGTCAAAATTAATTTCGGATTTAGTTCCATGCCTTGTATATTGGCAATGCAAAATACGGCGATTTTAACTGACATTATAATTGGTAATGATATAATCAACCTGACAAAGAGAAGAATATTAAGAACAGCTACATTGTATATCAGTGTGTATACAGTATGTTAGTATTGACACATAACGAAATCCATTTATTTTAAAATTGCAATAAATAGAAGAATACTGTTTTGATCATAATTGTAATATCCGAAGGTTTAAATTAATTGCGGTAATTTTAATTGCTGCTATCGTTAGTGACTGGCATGGCCAGCAAAATAGTACTTACATAGTATATATAGGTGGTTTTTGGGCAGTCACAGCGGCCATTAAGCTAACTCATATTTTTGTTGCGCAGAAGACTAGTACCAGAACCATCAATTCATTCTACTGCAAAATAAAATTTGTAGGTTTCTAGTTACATGTTTTTCCACCCTATCTAACTATTGAATCCTGTTTCTGCGCCTGTATTTGTAAAACACAACATTTTGCCATCCATGGTGAAAAAATACTGAATTACTTGGTATCGGCATCTGTTAGTCCTGTTTCATATTGCTTCTGAAGAAGTTCTGTCTGTGGCCGGAGCACTTCCAGTTCAAACTTCATAGCTCGATTCTCTTTTGTGATTCTTTTAATTCTGTGGAAAAAAACAAACACAAATTCAGTGTACTAAACTATGATTGGCTTATCTCTCCACACTTTAAGGAAATACAGTCATAGTGCTTTGAAAAGTTTCACGAACACAGAGGTTATAATATGCAATACGATATTTGTATTAAAACAATTAAACAATTTTGTAGATCGAAACATATTGTAAGTACGTTTCGGTGGTGACGTGTTACTTATATTAATTTAATACAAAAACATTTCTACCAAATACGATACTTATTTACTGGGTATGAGCATCTCTGAATTTCCTGTCGTATTGCTTCTGAAGAAGTTTTATCCTTAATTGAATCTGTGCCAGTTCAAGCCTTAAAGCTTGATCCTCTTCAGCAAGTTTTTTTTATTCTGTGAACAGTACAATTCAGAGTATGAGTGACGTATTACTCCATAAGTTAAGGAAAACAATAGCTGTCAGAAGACAGCGCGCTCGACTATTCGAAGTATTTCAGTTGGTACATATTTTGGATAGTGGAAGGGGTATACATTTGTTAAAATACAAAATTTTAAGTGAAGCCTTGTATAGTTTATAAAGTTTTGGAACAAGAACTTTAACAACAAAGTCTATGTAAAAAGTGGCCAACTCTGTCGAAATACAAAACAGAGTTTTGGGTAATGTTGCCCCTGACACTAGAGTTGATGACAAAGGTAAGTTCAAAGTTTCAAGTTAATAAGTTATGTAGTTTTGAAGTTACAAAACGTTTGGATATAAACTTTGACCAGAAAATCTATTTGAAAAAGGGGCATAACTCTGTCAAAATACAAAACAGAGTTACGGGTAATGTTGATGACAAAGGGTTAGATCCAAGTTTCAAGGGAATACATTATGTAGTTTTGAATTTATCAAACTTTTGAATATAAACTTTTAACAGAAAACCCACGTGAAAAGGGGGGCATAACTCTGTCAAAATACAAAATAGAGTGATGGATAATTTTGCCCATGATACTAGAGTTGATGACAAAGGTTAGTTTCAAGTTCCAAGTGAATAACTTGTGTAGTTTTGAAGTTATCAAACTTTTAAATATAAACTTTTACCAGAAAATCTACGTGAAAAAGGGGCATAACTCTGTCAAAATACTAAATAGAGTTATGGGGAATGTTCACCCTGATACTGGAGTTGATGACAAAGGTGTATTCCAAGTTTCAAGTGAATAGCTTTTGTAGTATTGAAGTAACAGAACGTTTGAGTATAATCTTTAACCAGAAAATCTATGTGAAAAAGGGGCATAACTCTGTCAAAATACAAAACAGAGTTATAGGGAATGTTGCCCCTGTTACTGGGGTTGATTACACAGGTTAGCTCCAAGTTTCAAGTGAATAACTTATTTAGTTTTGAAGTTACAAAACTTTTGAATATAACTTTAACAAAAAAATCTAAGTGAAAAAGGGGCATAACTCTGTCAAAATACAAAACAGAGTTATGGGGAATGTAGCCCCTGACATCGGAGTTGATGACAAAGGTATATTCTAAGTTTCAAGTGAATAACTGATGTAGTTTTGACGTTACAAGACTTTTTAATAAAAACTTAAACCAAATTCAGACGCGGACGCCGACGCCGGGGGTAATAGGAAAGCTCGCCTATTCTTGGAATAGTCGCGCTAATAAGTCATAGTTTGCACATAAATATCTATAGTATCAATCACTATATAGACAAATAGTTCAAGGTTTTAGCGTGTTCCTGTCTTATGTTTGTAATATTAATAAGGAAGCTTTCCGTTCAATGTGATATCATACAGTTACTAAAATACTTGGTTTCGGCATCTGTCATTTCTAGTTCACTATTTATGGCTTCTTTCTCTCGTCTAAGCTTTTTAATTATGTTAGAGAAAGACATTCTACTAAATAGTTTAAGTAAAATGTATTCATAGTTGGCACAGCGATATAGTAATTACACACAATTTAATGGATAAATAATTGAATGCATGTTCCTGTGTTTTTTGTGTCTCGAGATCTTATTAATGAAACTAACTTGTGACCCAAAGTGATAGCACTACCAGAGTAACTCGGTTTCGGCAGCTGTCATATCTTGTTCGAAATTGAATGTGGAGAATGTGCTTTCGTGACAAGAGCTGTTGTAGACCACGCTTTAATGATTCGTGTCATTTACCAAGCTCTTTAATTATGTGCGAAAGAGGCGTATGAATGACGTACTTTCAATAATGTATATCATTTTGCATAACAAACCAGTGTATAGACAAGACGAATTATGCTTGTAATATTAACAACAGAACATTTACACTCAATGTGATTAAATAGCTAAAAAAAACCTGGTGTCGGTATCTGCCGTTGCTGAATCATATTGCTTCTTTAAAAGCTGCGCCTGGGACAGGTGCGTTTGAAGTTCGCGCTTCGCAGCTTGTTTCTTGTTTGTTAGCACTTCAATTCTGTGGGGGAAAAGACATACGCGTATGCTTGAAGTATTACTGAAGAGTGTCATTAAAAAACAGACATAGCACGCGCAGCAATTGTTATATTACCAGCTATTATACAGACACATATCTCACGGCTTCAGCGTGCAAAGAAATGCCTTATTATTCTTCTAATATTAATAAAGATAATATCGGTTCAATTTGAATCAATTACATAATAAATTGGTATCAGCATCTGTAATTTCGGATTCATATTTCAATCGAAGACGTTCAGAATATAAACATTGCGTGTGTAGTTCTTTCATCGCAGCTTGTTTCTCATTTGTAAGCTCTTTAATTCTGTGCCAAAACATACATGTCAGTGTATAATTCACGTATTACTCAATAGTTGCAGGAAATACATTCGTAGTTTGCAAATAGATATTTTATATTATCAATCACTATAGATAAACATTTCGAGGTTTTAGCGTGTCCCTGCCGTCTTATGTCTGTATTAATAAAGAATCTTCCCGTTCAATGTGATACAGTTACTAAATTACTTGGTTTCAGTATCTGTCAGTTCGGTTTCATATTGCTTCTGAAGTGACGGTCTCTTTGCTAGTTCAACTTTCATATCTTGTTTCTCTTTTGTAATCTCTGTAGGGAAAAAGACGTGTGCCCATGCCTGGCGTTCTACTCAATAGTTTAAGTGAAATATAGTCGTAGTTTGCACAACGATATTCTTATTACACACAATTTAACATACTAATATTGTATGCATGTTCAAAGTGGTTTGTGCCTCTAATATGAATACAATAAACCTGTCACTCAAAGTGATAGAATTAACACAATTACTTGGTTTGTGCAGCTGTCATTTTTGTTTCATTTCGTTTTAGAATTTGCTTTTTAATTTTCAGAATTAATTTACTTCGTAAAAAGTTATAAAATATTTGTGCAATTTATTGAGAAGCTATTGTGGCAGAAGTCTGCATAAGATAACACCTTTTTTTGTAAAACTTTGACGGAGTTTCAAGAAAAGCTGTCATTGTTTCATGGAGATATGCGTACATGTATATGAATGTTTTTATTAAAACTTTTTTTTTCCCACTTCATTCACGATAATTATTTAAAACTCGTAATATTTTATCGCGAAAGGCTTGATATTTTCTTGAAGGTTTCTTGAAATTTTCATGAAAAATAATAACTTTTTTGCCAAAATAGGTTTACTTTTCGTAGAAAATCTTAACCTTTTCGCGATAACTAACAACATTTCGAGAAAAAAGATGATCATATGCAGTAGTGGACACTAATTTGACTTTTTTCTTCATAACTATTATAATCAGTTAATATTTTGACGTAAAGGTCGAAATGGTTTTCGAAAGTTATTCAAGATTTTGCGAAGTTTTATCCAGTGTTTGCGAAAAATTGTTAACATTTCATGAAAATGTCTGGTTTATGCAAAAGTGTTCCACCATAATAAGACTAATCTAAAATTCTTATTAGTTTGAATATTTGCATCATCAAGAAACCATTATATCGTATCAAATCTAGAAATTAAAAGTACCTTTCACAATCTGCCAGACTTGCATCGCGCATTTTGTTGATTTCTTCAGTGTGGTTTTCGTGGAGGCTTTTGAACCTTTGAAACATTTGCAATTTATTTATTTTCAACTACTTTATGAATATGAGCAACATCATATACAACCTGTTTAACACTTGTATGTATAACTAGCAATTCGCATAAGTGACATGTTGATAAAATACACCACTGACCTTACGGAAAGTAAATCTCTGTCTTCTGTCACCTTTTCTAGTTGTCTTATCAAATCATTACACAAACATTGGCGTGTGTCAGAACAGCAGGGATGTTCACACGTGTATCGGTTTGTGTAAAAAATTGCCAATATCATATCATATCATATGTCATATACGTAACATCGACAAAATAGTGTTGATATTACACCCTATAAAATTAGTACCTCTCAATATAATGATTGCTAAACAATATTTTTCAGTTATACAGTAACTGTTTTTTTTAACTGTGTTCATATTCGCATAGTTATATAAAAGTAATCGGTGTTTTCTGAAAAGAACTAAATATTTACTGTATGCAAGCTATCCGGCATCTACTCGTAATTATTATGTTCTTATCAAAATCAGTATTCCAGCTTTAACAACATTAGATTCTGTTACACACCAACGCACGTTGTAAAATGTTACTTTGGATATACGACTAAGATTAAACAACTCAATTTAAAGGTAAAATACCAAGTACTGAGGAATGAGCATAACTTTCTTAAAATAAGTATATTATCAACACCTCCCCCCTTCCCTCCCCCCCCCAAAAAAAGAGGAATTTTTTTTAAATTTAATTAATTTAACCATTTCATATTAGAGTTATTTCATTTAGACACATGTATGAACTATTTAATAGCATTAAATATATATAATTGAAAATAAAACAAAATTAGCAGTACCTTGTCTTTCCAGACTGACTTGAAGCAGGTACAGTTGGTAGTAACTGTAATGTAACGTGCATTCATATCAGATAAGCGCTGTTGTTTTAATTAAAGCTATATTTGTGTGCATACAGAGAATATTATATAGTTGGATGAAATATAAACAAACAACAACATAAACAAAAACATGGCCACATATAATTAATCGTGTGCCTAGAACATTTATATAATCTGTCAAAAGTAAATTATATTTGCTGCTAAAAGTTTTAATATCCCGTTACCAGGTGATATTATCTGTTGTGTACATACGCATATGTGTAAAAAGGTGAACGAAGTTCTGTTTTTACAGAAAGAGGACGACACACGTTTGTGCAGAAAAAAACATCAATACTATCTTGACATCATTATTGAAAGGATTCCAGCATATTTATATTCAGCAATACCCATCCATTTAACTATAGCATAGACAAACGACAGATGTTGAAGTCTGAAATAAATAACAAACTGACTCGCCGATAGTATTACTATTGATTGTTTGGCTTGTTGTGGTTATACTGAGTTAATATCTAGTTTTAAGACTACTAATTTAAAACTACATACACGTTAACTTGATAAAGATAATTATTTATAAAACTTTGACATTCTAATCCGTTTTGTTATCAAGGGTTTACTAATGATTTCATTGGAATTTCTTGTTCAATATATTGCATAATTATGTATCTTTTTGAGATGAGTGATCAACAATAGCATGAAGGAAAAATATATTCATTTATGGAAGAATAACAACCGTTAAAATTTAATTACATAATTAAAAGGTAAAATTGTACTTTACCTAATATAATTATATAACCAGCTATTAATATTTAATTAAAAATAATAAATGCCACTGCTAAGATATGCAGAAGCAATTAAAAAACCCACAAATCTTGTTTCGAAGAAAATGTTCAATTTCGAACTTGTTCAAACAAGTCCGACATCGGAGAGTGGTTCCTAAGTAATTTAAGTTTATAAAAGTGTGTTTTGTCACGTAGGTAAAATAAATAGCATGAACAGTCTTCGGCTAAGAGTGATTTATTTAGGTGGATTATACTTTTGTCTTAAACACTCTATTTATATAGTCCTACTGGGTAAATCAGAAACAATTGGAACGCTTATAACAAACACAACATATATGTTTTATAATCACAATTCTATTATTTTATCAAGCTCGATAATAGTTTAATATGGAATAAATAAAGGGAATGAAACTGTATCAATCTACAATCTACAAACATATCTATTCACAGTACACAATGTTAATGGTATCTAAGCTTAATAAAGCTCTTTCCTGTCATAATTAGTTGCAAACAACGTAATTTTCACGAGCTATATTGCATCAGTCTAAAGTTGCGCAAGCACGTTTGGGATAACATTACAGGTCCAGGTTCTGGTTTCAAGGTCATGCGTGTTGTGATATAGTAAATATAATGTCCTACACTGCTGCGGGAAACCTCCCCAAATGTGATAGCAGTGTTATAAACCCTTGTAGCCGGTTACAAGTGGGATTGATTTCCAGATATGGTCACGGTGTCTGTCATTTGCTACCGCCGCTATCGAGTGTCGTTTGTGGTGATCTTTGCGACCGATTAGCAGTAAAGCTACTCATGTTTCCCAGTTGTTTGTTAACCTCCTGTGGTCCTGGAGACGGTGGTGTCATAGTTCTATGTCCACCGACACTATCTTGTGATGTTTGCCGATTTATGCATTGAGGTTGCTGTGGGGTAGGGCGAGTTGTTTTGCCTTGTGCCACACCTTTGCTCAAAAGTGGTCCGTCCTTGTGAAGATGGAGCGCAGGCCATACCTGATTTGTCAACAAATATTGCAGTTAATAATATAGCTATATTGAATGAATGCATAATTTTCCGCTGGTCTTGCCTTTAATCGTTATTCAGAAATGGTACAGGGTGCTTCCCGATTTGTAGGACGGGAGAAACCAACACAATGATATAAGCAGATTATTTGATACTGCCATGCTTTTTATGTTAAGGGTATTTACTTCATTTCACAGTGACTCAGAAAGTTGCAATTCTTTTGCTCTGAGGAACATTAAACGATTAAGTTATGAAATTGTAATTCGATTGAAATAATATTCTCTTTTATTGCTATTTTATTTAAATTGCAATTATATGGGCTAAGTGTGAGGTTCGGGATGCCTTTAATCCGGTTTCAACCCCCCCCCCCCAATGCTTTGCATTGACCGTTCCAAGGCGGTGACCCCAGTTTTAATCATGTTATATGTTGTGTTGTGTTGTTCGTATTGTCCTGTATTGTAAAGGAAATGGGCCACTTGCCTCAAATAAAGGACCTGCGGACGGTAATAAGGGTTTCTCTTCTGGTGATGTCTCTGGAGTTGAACTATTCCTATATTCAAATTTCATTTTTGTTTTGACAAGTACTGGGCCAGCAGGTGGCACCGAACATATTAAGGATCTACGCTCTGGGCCTGTCTCTAATGCGATTGCAATAAGATAAGCAGACATATCAAATAACTGAAAACCACTAGAACTGCAAGACTACAAATGCTGTAAAAATGTATTTGGGCTTGACACAATAAAACAAGTATCTCAAATAGCATGTGATAAAGTATTTGCTGAGAAACAGGCCGGACAAGAATTGTGCACTATATACTATTTTCAGCAATCTGCAAGGGCCAGTTACACCAAGAAATGTAACTAAAGCGGAATGTCCTGCTATTGTGCAAACCCTGTCTTGGTAATGAAGCTTCCCATAAAGTTTCATTGAAATCTGGCTCGTAGTTGCCGAGACCCAGTCCAGACAAGAATTGGGCACTATACACTAAGTTTAGCAACCTTTAAAGTCCCATAACTCCATGAAAAATCATTGCAACAGAACGTCATGGTAATGTGCACAACTCCTTTTGATAATGAAGCATCACATAAACTCTCATAGTATTCTGGTTAGAAATTGCAGAGAAATAGCCCCGACAAGAAGTGTGCACTTTATTCTAATTTCAGAGATCTTCAAAGTCCAATAACTCTTAAAAAATTATTAATGCGAAACATCCTGGTTCCGTGGGCACATCCATTAGGTGATGAAGCTTCTCATAAAGTTTCATTACGGTCTTGCCAGTTATTGCATAGAAATAGACCGGAAAATAATCGTGCGCTAAATACTTATTTCAGAAATATTCAAAGTCCCATAACTCTGAGAAAAATCACTGGAGCGGATCGTTCTGGCTCGATGCACATCTCCTCTTAGTAATGAAGCTTTCTATCAAGTTTCATAAAATTCTGGTCAGTAGTTGCATAGAAATAGACCCGACAAGAATTGTGCACTAAATGCGTATTCAAAATCTTGAAAGTCCCATATCCCTGAGAAAAATCATTGATGCGGAACGTCCTGGTTTAATGCACACCTCCTTTTGGTGATGAAGCTTGCTCTGAAGTTTCATTGAAATTTGGCTAGTAGTTGCTGAGGAAATACTCCGGACAAGAAAACGGAACGGACGGATAAAGCATCGACTATATGCTACCTCGAAAATTGTTTCAGTGAGCATACTAAAGATCAATGTCATTCACCTGGTCCTAATGAGTGTGAGTTAATTTGTATGGTGGATTATGACAACTTTAATTAATCAACTTGCTGTTCGTACCGATTGACAATCATTGCAAAAAGTCAACTGAGCAAATCGTTTCAAATCCTTAATTTTCACAAATTTTAATCGTAAACTAGTAGTGACCGACCTGTACACGATATTTTCTGTCTATCATGGGCAAAGAGTTCTCGCATTCTGAGATAAAAATCAATTTATAATATGGGTCGAGTTTGTTTGGCCCTTTTCATGTTTACATGTTGACGTCAGAATTGATAGTATTTTGCATAACCATAGTTTCCTTGCAAAGCAGAACAACGCAGTTGGTTAAAGCACCGTCTACTGTCATGTCTTCGTATGGCCCCTAAGTCGTGCGTTCGATACCAGCTTGTGGTTTTAATTTGTTAAAACATATTTGCTGATTGTTTTTATCAAATATCTCACAAAGTATAGTGCATAGTGCATAGCTATCATCTAATATCATTTATAGTTAAATAGGAACATTATAAGTTTGATTTATTGTTTCAATTGCATCAAAAGTCATGCTTACCACGAATTCCACATTCGGACCTCTTGCAGTGTAGTCGTTGAAATGCGAGGTGTCAAACATTTCTCCTGCGTTGAAGTTCATAAACAGAGGCGGTCCTGGACAGCTGCCAACCAGCAAACCTCCACACATTTGTTGTAGTACTCATGTAAATAATTTGATTCAGGTCTTTGGGTACCAACGAATTAAACAATTAAAACATATTACCACAATGTGCATGTAAATGTATAGTATATATTAATGAGACCCAGTTACACACGGGTAAGTACATTTTGAGTAATGTTCTGGTCACGAAGGTTATATCAATCGCATGCTTAGTATTTATCTAACACGTGTACCATAATAACAAAGTAACAATAATAACACCGTTTTTAAATACTTTCCATTAAAATAGTTAAACAAACTTCATAAGAGAGAAGGTAAAATGGTCAAAAAATATAACACATGTATAATTTACTGTACATTATCCCAGAACACGATTATACATACGTGTTTAATATTGTCTAGAATAGTTGGAGCTCTGATTTTCCTGAAATCTTTTATCTGCTGTTGCATTTCCTTCGTCAAAACCACAATGTTTTGTGTTAACTTTGCAATTATTATACCCCTTCGTATATATTGTTCTTTCTTTATCAAATGTCATACTAGCCTACCTCTGGAATGTTTGCAGGTATTTCTATTGTACGTTGAATTCGTTCAAAGAAATCCTGCCAAGCCATCTGCTGACATTTCTCATATATATTCTAAAAAGCAACAAGAGGATCAATGTCTCCGGGGTTGCTCACCTAACCCTTAGCACCGTAAGAGTGTTACACACTGAACATCTAACATAAAACATTTTAGAATGTGCATAAGCAGGACCAAATTGGTTAAATATAACTATCTGAAAGAAGCTGAAGCAAAATTAAAACTCAACAACATCAATTACTATCGCTTTGCTCGAGGACAAGATGGATTAAACCGTCACGCCCGCTTATCGAGTGTAAGTATCCGTGACATATTATCAGTTACAGAATCCAGTTATGCAGCCTTCACACTGACATTTTACTGGTTCCGAGCATACATCAAATCAAATCCCTACCGGCACAAACTTCCATGTGACTATAGTCAAATCACATGGTGTAAATTAAAATTGTGGACAGGAAGAAGAAAACCATATGGACACCGAAAAACCCTTATGTCGTTATCTTACTTTTTTGAGTTATCTCATTTTGTTTTTATTTAAGTCTATACCAATAAGGCAATATGTAGTTTTATAATATAATAATTATTAATTAAAATTAAAAAATCCTTCCAGATCAGGAATGATTTCACTGGTGGTGGCAGTTATTACAGTAAATGGCATTATGGAAGTAAGCGCTGGAAGAAGTATGCCAGTAATTATCGTGTGATTTTTTGTGATTTCTTAAGACGGCAAGGATGGCAAGATTTGGTCTGGGATACCAAATCATCCAAGGGCCGAAAGACCGAACACTTTGGAACCCTGTCCAATACATAATGGTAAAATGAGGTTGTACCAAACTGTATCCATACGAAGAGTTTTATGTGAAACTATTGATCAGGTACACAAGTTTTAAGCTCAATCCTCCGTTTTTGTGAATTCTTGAGACGAGAAGGATGGCAAGGTTTGGTCTGGGATACCAAATCATCCATGGACCAAAAGACCGACCACTTTAGAATCCCTGTCTAATACATAATGGTAAAATGAGGTAGTACCAAACTGTATCCATACGAAGGGTTTAATGTAAAACTATTGATCAGGTACACAAGTTTTAAGCTCAATCCTCCAAATATGAAGTGACTTTGAGCACTACTTTTTCTATTAGTAGTATTAGTAGTATCATTGACCATGACCTGTTTTCCAAAACACCCATACGTAATTTAAAGCTTGGTCTCACTATAAGATGTCCACATAACATGTTTATGTTAATCACTTATTCCCAAGGCCAGTAATATAGACAAAAAACATGTCGCTATTCCTAATAACAGTATGCCTGACCATGACCGCTATATGCCAAACACAAGTTTAACTTAAAGGTATAAATGCATGAAGTTAATTAAAATATAATTACAAAGTTGCGTTTTTGAGATATCATTTTAATAATAATGACCTTGACATACGCCCCTGACCCATTAACAAGCTATACTGAATACAAATACGGTATAATATTGGGATCCATACAGTATCTGTTAAAAGGCTTACTAGAAAACTTTTACCATGCCGTTTAGCGTTCTATGTGAAAGTCGCAGTTGTAAAAGGCCCCTATGTTTGACAATATTCTTGTCTAAACTAGGGAATTGGTCCATTTTCATAAGGTACGGGTTTAACGAGATAAATGCACCTGCGTTTGAGAAACTATCCTACTAGTGATGAACCAAAGATCGGTTGAAATTGATTGGCGACTTGAAAAAAATTGTAGATGCCAATCATCTATGTTGAAATTAATAAAAACGTCATATTATATTAAGATAAGATGCCTCTTGGGAAATAACTTGGAAATTTGTACTACAATAGACTTAGGGTGCCATCTTTAGATAGAGCCGCAAAGGAAAAAACGAAACATTTAAATGCATGCTTGAAGCATTATCAACGAAGGCAATACTAGCTGAACTTAGGTTTTGAGTAGCTAGTCATTACTTAATACAGTTCTATATTCATTAAAAGTTTGGCAAATGATTGGCAGGAAATTTGGTAGTCCTTACTCTAAGCAATTGTTATGTTGTTGATTTTATTTTCAATTCATTCGTTTCGGACTTGAAAATATGAATATAACAAAATAAGACAAACTAAGTCGTCTCGTGGTAGCAATCTTTAAAATAAATATAATTATCTAAAGGAATCTGAAAGAGGAAAATAACACAATAAGAAAGTTGTTGGTACACGAACAACTGCCCCAATCCGGCCATGTTTTTTAACAAATCAAACTAATTTCAAGGAATTTGGGAGAAGCTGGCACAAGAAACCTTTTTATGCAATTATTTTTAATCCAGCCAGTGGTTTCTGATTTTGTAAGGTTTTGGGTAGCCGTGGCAACCAAAGGTGTGTATATATATGCCAAGTTAAGTTAAATCAACCAAGCGGTGTCAACTAAAATTTTAATTAAAGCAAAACAAAATGGACATCAGACGATGACTCATTACAATATCCCAACTTTGAGAACTTGCTGCTCAGGTGAGCGAAACGATTTATACATAAATATATAAGTAAATAAATTAATTAATTAATAGTAGCAATAGTAGCAGCAGCAGCATCAGCAGCAGCGGTAGTAGTAGTAGTAGTTGTTGTTGTAGTACTAGTAGTAGTAGTAGTAGTAATAGTATTAGTAGTAGTAGTAGTAGTAGTTGTTGTTGTTGTAGTAGTGTAATAGTAGGGTTAGCAATTACACAATAATGATTACCATTTGCATTTCGCCGTTCTCTATATGTTCACGTATATCGTGACGCATTTCGCATTACCTTCAAAGTATTCAAAAGTATATTGACTACATCCATGTAACGATGACTTTTCTCTAAACTGTCAAACGCATCTGTCCACTCGTTGTCATATAACTCGCTCATCTTCTCCGCAATCTTAGTGGGCCTGTTCACGTCACTCAGGTCGGCGATGTTCGGGTTATTATCGTGGATTTTGCTCGATGCAACTGCACTTAATCTAATACACGCATCCGTAATGTTTGTTTACCAACATAAATATATAAAAGCTTTATAAATATTATACATTTTTTATGGACGAAAAGTCGCCTACGAAACAATAATTTATTATGTTGAATAATGAATCAGTTTTGCGTTGGAATATTTTACATAAAACAAGAACTAACACTATAGGTGATTAATACCCCCAAATACAGCTTTGACACATATGAAGAGGTTGCAGCTGTATTTCTTTGACACAGAACAATGTTTTGTCTGACAAGAAGACCTACACAAGAGGAAAAATTAGCTTGAAATGCAAAACCAAAAGTACAATATATGCCCTGGGCAACTATGACCTGAAACTTTGAGCTACAGACCTGGTCTTTGTGTGTGTCTAAAATGATATCACCTCTCCAGACAAGTTGGACAAACCTTTGCTTCCTACAACAAATTCATTCTTATATTTGACCTTAAAGTTTGACCTTGGAATCACATACCTTGTTCTTGCCTGGGACACATCCTGTCATAACGGTGCATAAAGTTATTGCAGAATCACTCTTTATATGTATATTACAACATGTAACACAAATATAATTTCCTATTGTGACCTTTGACCTCTAAATATGACCTTTACATTTAAGCTACAGCTAATAGTCGCCACTTCGTCCGTCTGTCCGAATTCTAATTCAACTGACATTCAGTTTTCCCGGGTGTCAAATACTATTCCCTGAAGATGTTATTCATCATACTTTATCCATATCCGTTAGTCTTCCGTACTTACTTGCGTCCGTCAGATACTTCGTTTCCTCGGGAGATCTCAGGAACTAATGACTCGAATTCAATGAAACTATACCAATCATCCCTACCGAGTGGGCATGCACATATTGTCAGGTCGTTCCGATCCAAAAATGTTTCAGTAAGTTATTGCCCTTTGATTAGAAATATGACATGTTCATAGGAAACGTTTCCGTGCGAGATCTCAGGAACAATTTATTATAATTCAATAAAACATTATATGCAGCATCCCTCCGCAGAGAACATGGGCATATTGTCATGTCGGTACGGTCTTTTTTTCAGGCAGTTACTGCTCTTTTTATATAAAAGTAATACATGTTAATACAATATTTTCGTTTCCGCGCGAGATCTCAGGAATTAACAAATTGAATTAAATGGAAAATTAGCAGCATTCCTACCAACAGGACGTTAATTACTACACATCACGAACCCCGGACTGACAGTCCTGCGCTCTACCAACTGCGCTAGCCGGCCGGCGAAAACAGAGCCACATTGTAGGTGCATATTTAATTATCGTCATATTCTCTATAAAGTACAATTGACAAAAGTTATTAATATACCTATTATTTACGTGTTTTAATTATAAGTAATTACTGTGAAAGATGTGTTTAAGTGTGATTTAAATGAAATTATTTGCTTTAAAATAAGAACGCATAGGGTTTATATGCTGTTGTTACATATTTCACGAAGACATGATGACAAAACATACTTGCTATCGCATAAAAAAACTCATATAAATACCAAAATACAATTCTCTTTTAATATTTGAATATTTCATATTGGATAAAATAACACATACGTACATATAGTTAATAATCCAAACTGCTTAATTACGCACTGAATATTGCAGCATAAATGAAAACAAGAATGGTTTAAAGGCCTAGTTTAAGGAATGTCTAGCCTTTCCTTAGGGGTATTCCACTCTGTGGATTGGCCCACCATACCTTTTTCTCAGCAGCAATTGCTAAGTGCACTGTTTCCTCTGCAGAAGTGTAGTGATATAAGCTGATATAGGTCGCCACACTGTGTCCACACTGTGACCATAGCAGGGTGCCAATACACAGGGGTGAAATACACCACAGAATGGGCAGGTCAAATAATGAAGGATTAAACTAGGCCTTTTAGTGTTAATACTATCGACACATTATGCAGCGTTTAATCAATGACATATAATAAGTGCATAATTATAAGAAATAAATATCTATTTATTAGCAAATGAAATAATTAAATTTAAGCTATCACAATTAAAAGCTGTTACAAACTGTTTCAACACAAATAAGGTTTGCATTCAAACATTCAATACATTCAATAAAACATAATTATGTAATCATCTAATCTTTGTTCTTTCCAACTATTTATAAACATTAGCTAATAAAATGCTACTAGCCGATTTGTATTTCTTTTTTTAGGCAAGTTATAGAACTTTCAATTTGACAAAGATGTCCCGTTTAAACAATTATTCTCATATATATTGTTTGTTAACACAACACAAAGCCTGAATATTATATATCTGCTACATATAACAACACATGCATAATTTCTTACATAACAATTAAAACTGTGCTAAATTATTCAAAAACTATAGTATTCCACACATCAATACCGTGGTCGTCATTCCTTACATACAACGAGTTAAAATAGTGTTTAATCAGGTGCAAATGACCAATACCAGTCTTTTAAAAACATAGCATACCGCCGTGGTTGTTATGTCATCCAATTGAAACGTGAAAGTAATAAAGGAGTTCAAATGTCTTTAAAACAGGTTAAATGACCAATACAAGTCTTTTAAAATATTGAGAAACTTTAGTTAATATCACAACCTTTATAGCAAATTTAAAGCCCACATCTAAAGATAATTTCATACGATTATCAGTCATTATGTGTTACTGTCCAAAACTATGTTACTAATTCAATTCGTTAGATAATAATATGCATCAACCTGTCGTTTAACAATGTGAATATTATTTTGTTATTTCATGTATCTTTTGCTTTAACTCTGAATGATTTGTACTGTATTTATAACTGTAAGAAAATACTTGTACAGTTACTATCTCTTATGAAATATTAAACCACTGAACACTGCGACGGGAGTATAAATAAGCACTATATAACAACACAACTAATTCAACAACATATATAATTAAGTAAAACTAATTCGTCCTTGGAAGAGAATAAAAAGGTACAAGCGTTTCATGTTTATTTCATATCGCTGAAAATGCGCAGTATATAAAGATTAATAGTCTCACTTAAAATAAACAATGCATGCATGCCTTTAATAAAGGACAAAGATTCATTAAATTGATCGTCACAATTTCATTAGCAGTTGTAACATGCAACAACTACTATACAGATTAATGTACGAAATAATAAGCGCAGCCATTTATTAATCTAGTTAAGATTGGCCCATGTATACAAAACGAAATGTCAACTCATATCATTTATAGGTTGATTATTTAAATAAGATAATGACCCCATATACGTGTACGTTTCATGCCCTCCGTCCTTAGACAGTTCAAAGACACCAATCTGGTTTCTAAAACCGTGTGATATCTAAACAACAAAATTGGAATCCGGACATTTGCTTTTGAGAAATTAATCGTTATTTACATTAGTTTTACATTAGTTTTGTCAAATAGTAGAATAAATAGAAAAAACAACAACATATGAACAGTTTTCGGCTAAAAGTGGTGTATACTATATGATTGATATGTTTTATTTTTCTTAAATATTAATCCTATCGTAATACCGGGTAAGCAAGAAACTGTTGGTATGCTTAAGACAAACACAACATATAAAATTATGTTTTACAATTATCTAACTATTTGTATGACAATCAGCAATATAATGCATTCATGTGGATTAAAGACAACTGAATAATCCAAAAACATTTGCACTAATTTATAGTCGCATTTCACAATGGTTTTCAATCTAATCCTAGTAAAACTCCCTCTTGTCAAAACAACACACAAGTCATTTAATATTATTTTCACGAGCTAAAATTGCATAAATCTAAAGAGGTGTCATATTTTATAACGTTACCAGTTCAAGAAGTGTTTGGTTACAACGTAAAACGTGATATAAATATGGTAATTCAATGCTATTGAATGCGAAAACTCTGGCGACGGATTAACAATCCGAGTTCAACGGTTGTACTGGAGACGGCGGTGTGTTAGATCTCTTTCTAACGCTACTATCGTGTGATGTTTGTCTTTTTACGCCATGGGTAGGACGAGTTGTTGTACCTTGCGCAACACCTTTGCTTAAAAGCGGGCCGTCCTTGTAAAGGTGAACGGCAGGCCAAACCTGATTTGCGATCGCATATTTCAGTTAATAATACAGCTATATTGAATAAATAAATATTCAATACATACATAAGTTGTCCCCGCTCTTACCTATAATCGTTATTTGTTCAGAAAAGGTATAGGTACAGTGGCTTCTCTATTTGTGAGGTTGGCAAAAACAAAAATAACAAAAACTGTACATTTCCATGTATACTTTATTTCATATTCTATTAAGTTTATTCTTCATTTGTTGTGTTGACAAGTGCGGATGACACCAAAATGAAGCAAGGTGCTTGCTCTGAGCGTCTGTAACTTGCTAATATGTTGAATATGTTTTGAATTCAAGTGATTACTATTTTCTTATGAATACATTGATTTGACTTTTTTTATAAATATATCACACATTATTCTTAAATGACATAATCATTTGTTCTAATTCACCTGTTATTGGTGTTTGTCAAGTACGACGGATTATGACAAGACAATAGAAATAGTCCAACATAATTATAATACAATATGTTCATGGCATTCCTTTTTTTATTTTTTGAATTAAAGTATTAAATGAGTTGCAAATGGAACGTTCTTTCCAAAATATTTATCACCAAAAATCATATCACGCAAATACAACGTCACACATGACAGTAGCGTTTAAATACTAGTACTTCAAATAGTTTTCACACAAAATCAATTAAAAACGATGAAAAATTTCATAATAAGGACAGTGGCATCAATGTTATTTCATAAATATTCTTCGAAATACAATTATGTGACACGATTGAAATAACACGCTTTATTTGCCTCTTCACCTACAACATGTTCCTTAACTAGTATCAACCTTGTTTACATGCTATGTCACTTGCATCACCATTCAAGCTTACCAAGAACTCCACATATGGGCCTCTAGCTGTGTAGTCTTTGAAGAGTGATGTGTCAAACTTCTCTCCCGCGTTGAAGTTCATAAACAGAGGCGGGTCCTGGACCACTGCAAACCAGCACACCTCCACACACTTGTTGTAGTAGGCAGTCAGGTCATCGGATTCAAGGTCTTTGTGCACCAGCGTCTGTATCGTATTAGTAAAAATATCATTTCAAGTAACACTTGCGTGTAAATGTAAAAAAAATAGAAACGAAACTATTCAAAAATCGCAAACTGAACAACTGCAGTAATTAACAAACCTTTGCTTATAATATTGTGCATTAGGTTCCTGTATGTAACCAATTCTAAATTAAGATAAAAATATCAACTGTAAGATATACATGTATAATGCCTTTGCTATTCGCCAAAAAAACTTGACCTTATCGAAAGTGTATAGTGGTGAAAGAGCCAAACTACGAGTCATGCGGTGGTACACGTATGTTCGTGTCTCAAAGATTTTTTTTTCGAATCGTGTTTGCACCATTTTTAGTCTGATTCGGAAAACTAATGCAAATGACCACAAAGAAAAAGAGTGCTAAAAAGTCAACAAAATCAGACTCTAATCAATCACATGCGGTTGTCGAGCTCGTTGCTGAACCACCTTATCCACAAAGCCACGGGATCAAGTAAGAAAGATTCGTTTGGAATAGTTATTTTCATTATAGGATATTAAGTGTATTTTATGCTTAAAAATGTAATGATTAAGGTCAACTAGAGCTCTGTCACAGGAGTTACAATGGACTATGAATGATAGCATGTTTGAAGGAGGGGGCCTGCCAGTATTTAGCTCGACTTTTTGAAGAAAATAAGTCGAGCTATTGTCGTCGTCCTCTCGTCTGCGGCGGCGTCAGCATCTTCTACGTTAGCGTCTTTGTTAGTTAAGTTTATAGGTTTAGTTTTTTGGTCAAGTTTTTCAAGTCAAAGCCTATTTCTCAAAAACTATCAAAGATATCCATTTGAAACGTTCAATACTTGTTCACTATCAAAATGGTGCTCCATTACAACAAGGCAGGTAACCCTGTGATTTGTACTTCCAGAGTTATCTGCCCTTGTTTGGACTTGCCACTTAGCATATTTTGACATTTTTTGGTAAAAATAAGATTTCTCAATAACTATCAAAAACATTAAATTGAAACTCAAGGTTCTGACACCATTCTGCAGACAATATGCGGTAACTCTTTCAAGGATTTTGTTGGAGTTATTACCCTTTTTGAACTTACAATTTTCCTTTTAGGTCACATAGTTCAATACCTGAAACTTAACGTGCTTGATCACAGTGATGAAATTATTCTGTATACAAGAGGAGGTAACTCTATCAAGGATTTTGCTTGAGTAATTGCACTTTTTCAACATATAAATTTAGCTTTACGTCAAGTTTCACAATATCTATAAGAGGTATTGACTTGAAACACAGTTATGAACCCATTCTGTAGACAAGATGAGGTAACTATATCTAGGAATTTGGTGGAGTTATTGCAATTTTCTCAACTAAGATATTTTTTCTTGAGGTCAATTTTTCAATATATATCAGAGGTATTGACTTGAAATTCAAAATACTTCATGAAATTTATTAACTTATTCTATAAACAAAAGCAGTTCTCTTGTTTACAGTTATGATAGGAAATGTAAATATATATATATAAATATAGGCCCGAAGGCGAAACATTGCCGCTGGATAACTTGGGATCAAAAGGATTGAAGAAGGAAATAAAGAAATATATTAATATAAATTGGGATGGAATTTGTGGGAGGAGTTGCGTTCACAAGGAATGTTCCCTTCATATTCCATAGAGGAGACATAATCAAAGGGCTATAACGTGCGAATGGAGAAGAACAATTATAATCCCGCACAACTACACGTTACCTTCAACAATGAAGACAAGTTTCAAGAAAATCCGATGGAATGTGTTTGATATAAAAAATAATCAAAGTCCCATAAGTTCCTAATGGAGGAGAAAAATGTAATACTCCATCTTTACGCACAACAACACATTATCCTCAACTATGAAGATAAGTTTCAAGAAAATCAAATGGATACTGTAGAAGGAGTTGAGTGCACAAGGAAAGTTTACATAGAGAAGAAATATTAAATCAAAGGGCCATAACTTGCGAATGGAAGAGAAAAAATTTAATAACCACGTTTACAAACAACTACACGTAACCCACAAACAGGAAAAAAGCTTTCAAGAAAATCCGTTGGAGAGTTTTGGAGGAGTTGCGTTCACAAGAAATTGTCCATTTCAAAAATGAAGTACAAAAATGTACCAAAGGACAATAACTCCAGAATTATGAAAAGCAGAGTAACAGTTCTTGTGCACATAACTTCTCCTTAATTAGATCTATCCACGGTCCACCTGTGCAGTTCCATGTTAATTGCTTAAACTCATTTGAAGTGTTGAAGGAAAATCATGAAATATGTGCACGGACGGACGGATGGACAGACGGACAGACAGGAGGATTACTACAGGACACCCGCAATAAATTTGCGCGTGCACTAATGAGGTTCGATGTCAAACCTAACGCACTAGGATAATGTTTCACCAACAACTGCTTCAACGTATTTTTTCTATTTTTAAATGATCCCATTAATATACATGAAGTATAAATAGAACGTAACCGCGTAGAATTTAAATTCAAAATCATATGACGTCGTTTTACAATATCTGAATTGGTACTCAATTTATTGAGCGGAAACCATATTTCAATTTTAGTAACGGTGGCACTGACTCTAATATAAGTATACCAAGTCTTATGCGTAAAGCTTCAATGTCTTCAATAAAAGTGGACCTAAACGAGAAACTTAACAAAACAAATCTAGGTCGAAAGGGCCAATAATTGAATCAAAATGCTTGAAAAAGCTATGGTTCTTGTACTACAGACTCATCAAGTTTGAAAGCTGCAGGTCAAATTGTTTTATGCAAATGGACCTAAACTAAATTATCAAAAGAAATCTTAGTCGAACAAGAAGGCGCTTAATTTTCACATTTGACCTCAAGGTATGACCTTGAATTTTAAGGTAGCCATCGGGTTCTTGCGCGCATCAAACTGTCTTTGCTAACATTTGTGCCAAATTATTTCAAAATTCTTCAATGCATTTAGTTGGAACTCGGACACGCGCTGTTTTGACAATAAATTTTTGTTTTGACCTTAGACCTGTAAGCATGACCTTGACCTTTACGGTAGTCATCCAGTTCTTGTGCGCGACACACTCGTATATACATTAACATTTCTACCAAATTATTTCAAAATCGTGCAATGCATTGGGATGCTGGGAGCTAGAACAAACAATATTTTCACAATAAAGTGCTCTATTTTGACACTTTTTACTTCAAAGTATGACATTAACATTAAATGGCAGCCACCAGGTTCTAGCGCCATATACACCGTCTCATTTAGGTTAACAAATGTGCCAAGTAATTTCAAAATTCTTGAAACATGGAAAATTTGGAGTCCGGACAAGTTTCGAGACAGACCTACCCACCGGCCGACCGAATGATGGACGGACCGACCGACAGACGGACAGACCGACTGGAAAAAGCGATTCGAGACAGGCCTACCCACCGGCCGACCGAATGATGGACGGACCGACCGACAGACGGACAGACCGACTGGAAAAAGCGATTCCTATATATAGCCACCACCTACTGGTAGGGGGATGGGTGGGTATAATAACTCAGTGGTTGGACGCTTATATGACATTGCATTATGTAGTTTATATCTCAGATCATCGTCCTAAAACACAGGATGAAGACATTATACTGGATTTAAGAATACAAATTACACAGGTTGCATATGTTAATATAAGCGTTTAATTCAAATAGAATTATAATAAAACAAAATTCTTTGAAATTTATTGATTTTAAAAGTGTGTAATATTCAACGAAAATAGTCTTACTCTTAAACTTAGAATCAGTAAAGCAATACAAATTCTTTAAAGGCATATACAAGGTTAAATAATGAAAACTGTAAGGTGATCCAACGATTTTTAGATAAATTAGACAAGGAAAACTTCCTTACCCATGACGACCATATTTGGAAGGCGACAATTACTGATCACAAAAGCTCACCTTGAGCGTTGCCCAGACGAGCTTAAAAGAAAGCTTATACCGGAATATAATATACATACTCTCTGAATACATTCACCAGTAATGCATACATTTTTAAGGATATTTAACACATTTGGAGCTCTGAGTTTCCTAAACTCTTTTATCTGCTGTTGCATTTCCTTCGTCAGGGCCACTTTATGCTCAGACCATTTAGGTTTAAATTCCTACATCAAAATGAAAAAAGATATAACAGTTTAAGCCTATCAAAAGAATGATAACGTAACAAGACATACACTCTTCTGACTTAATGAATTAAAACATCACACATGGATTTCTATGCACATATACGTTTTATATATTGCAATTGTGTTAATTGTACGTATTTTAGTGAACATGCAGTGATGATGTAATTGCTTATCAATAAGCACGGGAATCTTCGTAACACTTGCGCTAACTGAACCGACGATAAATATACAAAATGACTCAAGCGTTACATTACAATAAGTTAAAGACAATTACATAAACATCAATCAAATTTATTTTCATGTCGTTCAATCTACGAAATTATGTGTTTTAATTTTGCAAGTATTACAACGTGTTTTAAATATATTTGTCTGTATGGTTGTCAAACGTCAATCAACCCATAATAGCGTACCTATGGAATGTTACCAGGAAGTTCTATTGCAAACTGAACTTGTACGAAGAAATCCTGCCAAGCCATTTTTTGGCATCGATCAAAGATATTCTAAAATTAAATATATAATCTCTTTAAAAGCAAATTAATAATAATTAGAACAAACTCAATAAAACGTTTTATCTTTAATAGTTATTACTATTTTTTACTAAAAAATAAATCGCTTGCATTTGGTTTTGCAAAACAAGTCACTTGAAACTAATGTAATATTACCTTTAAATTATCCAACAGTGTCTTTACTACATTTATTGCAGGATGACTTTTCTCTAAACTGTCAAACGCATCTGTCCACTCGTTGTCATATAACTCGCTTATCTTCTCCGCAATCTTAGTGGGCCTGTTCACGTCACTCAGGTCGGCAATGTTCGGGTTATTATCGCGGATTTTGCTCAACGCAACAGCACTTAATCTAATACACACATCCGTAATGTTTGGTTACCAACATATGAAATATATGAAAGCTTTATAAATATTATACATTTTTATGGAAGAAAAGTCGCTCGAAAGAATATTTTATGATGTTGAATAAAGAAATCAATTTTGCGTTGAAATATTTACATTAAACCAGAACTAACATTATAGGTGATTAATAACACCACGTACAGCTTTGACACTTATGAAGAGGTTGCAGTTGTATTTCTTGTTATTGCAGAATCCCTCTTTATATGTACATTACAACATATAACACAAATATAATTTCTTATTGTGACCTTTGTCCTCTAAATGTGACCTTTACCTTTAAGCTACAGCTACAAGTCGCCACTTCGTCCGTCTGTCCGAATTCTAATTCAACTGCCATTCAGTTTGCCCGGGTGTCAAATGCTCTTCCCCGAAGATGTTATTCATCATACTATATCTATGTCCGTCCGTCCGTACTTACTAACGTCCGTATGTTACTTCGTTTCTCCGGGAGATCTCAGGGACTAATGACTCGAATTCAATGAAACTATACGAATCATCCCTGCCGAGTGGACATACACATATTGTCAGGTCGTTCCGATCCGAAAATGTTTCAAGAAATTATTGCCCTTTGATTAGAAATATGAAATTTTCATAGGAAACGTTTGTTTCCGTGCGATATCTCAGGAACAATTTATTATAATTTAATAAAACTTATATGCAGCATCACTCCGCAGAGAACATGGACATATTGTCAGGTCGGTACGGTCTTTTTTTTTCAGGCAATTACTGCCCTTTTTATATAAAAATAATTCATTTTAATATTTTCGTTTCCGCGCGAGATCTCATGAATTAACAAATTGAATTTAATGGAAATTAGCAGCATTCCTACCAACAGGACGTTAATTACTACACATCACGAAACCCGGACTGACAGTCCTGCGCTCTACCAACTGAGCTAGTCGCCCGGCGAAAACAGAGCCTCATTGTAGGTGCATATTTAATTATCGTCATATTCTCTATAAGTACAACTGACAAAAGTTATTAATAAACCTTTTATTTACGTTTTTTAATTATAAGTAATTACTGTGAAAGATAAGTGTTTAAGTGTGATTTAAATGCAAATTATTTGCTTTAAAATAAGAACACATAGGTTTTATATGCTGTTGTTACTTATTTCACGAAGACATGCATGTCAAAACATACTTGCTATCGCATAAAAAACTCATATAAAGACCAAAATACAATTATCTTTTAATATTGTTATATTTCATATTGGATAAAAAAACAGATACGTACATATAGTTCATAATCCAAACTGCTTAATTACGCACTGAATATTGCAGCATAAATGAAAACAAGAATGGTTTAAAGGCCAAGTTTAAGGAATGTCTAGCCTTTCCTTAGGGGTATTCCACTCTGTGGATTGGCCCACCATAAAATCTTTTATCATTATATGAAATCTTTTTTCTCAGCAGATTTAGCAATTGTTAAGTGCACTGTTTCCTCTGCAGAGGTGTAGTGATATAAGCTGATATAGGTCGCCATACTGTGTCAACACTGCGACCATAGCCGGGTGCCAATACACAGGGGTGAAATACACCACAGAAGGGGCAGGTCAAATAATGAAGGATTAAGCTAGGTCTTTAAGTGTTAATACTATCGACACATTATGCAGCGTTTAATCAATAACATAGAATACGTTCATAATTATAAGAAATAAATGTTTATTTATTAGCAAATTAAAAAATTAAATATAAGCTATCACAATTAAAAGCTGTTACAAACTGTTTCAACACAAATAAGGTTTGCATTCAAACATTCAATACATTCAATAAAACATAATTATGTAATCATCCAATCTTTGTTATTTGCAACTATTTATAAACAATAGCTAGTACAATGCTACTACCGCAGATTTGTATTTCTTTTTGTTAGGCAATTTATAAAACTTTCAATTTGAAAAAGATGTTTGTTAACACAACACAAAGCCTGAATATAATATATCTGCTTTATATAACAACACATGCATAATTTCTTACATAACAATTAAAACTGTGCTTATTGAACAACTATGGTATTCCACATGTCCATACCGTGGTCGTCATTCCTTACATACAACGAGTTAAAATAGTGTTTAAACAGGTAAAAATGACAAATACAATTCTTTTAAAAACATAGCATACCACCGTGGTTGTTATGTCATACAATTTAAAGGTGAAAGTAATAAAGGAGTTCAAATGTCTTTAAAACAGGTGTAAATGGCCAATACAAGTCTTTTAAAAAAATTGAGAAACTTTAGTTAATATCACAACCCTTCTAGCAAATTGAAAGCCCACATCTAAAGATAATTTCATACGATTATAAGTCAATATGTGTTACTGTCAAAAAATATCTTCCTAATTCAATTCGTTAGATTATAATGTGCATCAACCTGTCATTTAACAATGTGAATCTTATTGTGTTATTTCATGTATCTTTTGCTTAAACTCTGAATGATTTGTACTGTATTTATAACTGTAGCAAAGTACTTGTACAGCTACTATCTCATATGAAATATTAAACAACTGAACACTGCGATGGAGTATAAATAAGCGCTTTATAACAACACAACTAATTCAACAACATATACAATAAAAATACAACTAATTCGTCCTTGGAAGCTAATAAAAAGGTACAAGCGTTTCATGTTTATTTCATATCGCTGAAAATTCGCATTATATAAAGATTAATCGTCTCACTTAAAACAAAAGGTGCATGCATGCCTTTAATAAAGGACAAAGATTCATTAAATTGATCGTCACAATTTCCTTAGCAGCTGTAACATGCAATATCTACTATACATATTAATGTACGAAATGATAAGCTCACAACCATTTAATAATCTAGTTAAGATTTGCCCATGATTACAAAACGAAATGTAAACTCATATTATTTATTGGTTGATTATTTAAATATAATAATGACCCCATATACGTGTACGTTTGCATGCCCTCCGTCCTTAGACAACAGTTTAAAAGAGACCAATCTGGTTTCTAAAAAATAGTTAAAATCTTGTGATATCTAAATAACAAGATTGGAATTCGGACAGTTGCTTTGAGAAATTAATCATTATTTACATTAGTTTTACATTAGTTTTGTCTAATAGTAGAATAAATAGAAAAAAACAACATATGAACAGTTTTCGGCTAAAAGTGGTGTATTTAGACTGGTATGTTTTATTTTTCTTAAATATTACTCCTATAGTAATTGCGAATAAGCCAGAAACTGTGGGAATGCTAAAGACAAACACAACATATACAATTATGTTTTACTATTATCTAACTATTTGTATGACAATCAGCAATATAATGCATTAATGTGGATTAAAGAAAACTGAATAATCCAAAAACATTTGCACTAATTTATAGTCGCATTTCACAATGGTTTTCAACCTAATCCTAGTAAAACTCCCTCTTGTCAAAACAATCACACAACAAGTCATTTAATATTATTTTCACCAGCTAAAATTGCATAAATCTAAAGAGGTGTCATATTTTATAACGTTACCAGTTCAAGAAGTGTTTGTTTACAACGTAAAACGTGATATAAATATGGTAATTCAATGCTGTTGAATGCGAAAAGTAAGGCGATGGATTAACAATCCGAGTTCAACGGTTGTACTGGAGACGGCGGTGTTTTAGATCTCTTTCTAACGCTACTATCGTGTGATGTTTGTCTTTTGACGCCATGGGTAGGACGAGTTGTTGTACCTTGCGCAACACCTTTGCTTAAAAGCGGGCCGTCCTTGTGAAGATGAAGGGCAGGCCAAACCTGATTTGCGATCGCATATTTCAGTTAAAATACAGCTACATCGAATACATAAATATTCAATACATACATAAGTTGTCCCCGCTCTTACCTATAATCGTTATTTGTTCAGAAAAGGTAAAGGTACAGTGGCTTCTCTATTTGTGAGGTTGGCAAAAACAAAAATAATAAACATTTTACATTTCCATGTATACTTTATTTCATATTTTATTATATTTATGCTTCATTTGTTGTGTTGACAAGTGCGGATGACACCAAAATGAAGCAAGATGCTTGCTCTGAGCCTCTGTAACTTGCTACTATGTTGAACATGTTTCGAATTAAAGTGATTACTATTTTCTTATGAATACATAGATTTGATTTTTTTTGAATATATCACACATTATTCTTAAATGACAATCATTTATTCTAATTCACCTGTTATTGGTGTTTGTCAAGTACGACGGATTATGACAATAGAAATAGTCCAACATAATTATAGGATAATCTGTTCATGGCATTACTTTTTTTATTTTTTGAATTAAAGTATTAAACGAGTTGAAACGAACGTTCTTTCCAAAATATTTATCACCAAAAATCATATTACGCAAATCAACGTCACACATGACAGTGGCGTTTAAATACTAGTACTTCAAATAGTTTTCACACAAAATCAATTAAAAACAGTTACAAATTTCATAGTAAGGACAGTGGCATCAATGTTATTTCATAAATATTCTTCGAAATACAATTATGTGACACGATTGAAATGACACGCTTTATTTGCCTCTTCACCTACAACATGTTCCTTAACTAGTATCAACCTTGTTTACATGCTATGTCACTTGCATCACCATTCAAGCTTACCAAGAACTCCACATATGGGCCTCTAGCTGTGTAGTCTTTGAAGAGTGATGTGTCAAACTTCTCTCCCGCGTTGAAGTTCATAAACAGAGGCGGGTCCTGGACGACTGCAAACCAGCACACCTCCACACACTTGTTGTAGTAGGCAGTCAGGTCATCGGATTCAAGGTCTTTGGGCACCAGCGTCTGTATTTCAAGTAACACTTGCGTGTCAATGTAAAAACATAGAAACGAAACTATTCAAAAATCGCAAACTGAACAACTGCAGTAATTAACAAACCTTTGCTTATAATATGGTGCATTAGGTTCCTGTATGTAACCAATTATAAATTAAGATAAAAATATCAACTTTAAGATATACATGTATAATGCCTTTGCTATTCGCCAAAAAAACGTGACTTTATCGAGTGTCTAGTGGTGAAAGAGCCAAACTACGAGTCATGGTCGAATCGTGTTTGCACCATGTTTAGTCTGACATGTCTAATTCGGAAAAGTAAAGCAAATGACCACAAATAAAAAGAGGCATAACAAGTCAACAAAATCAGACTCTAATCAATCACATCCGGTTGTCGAGCTCGTTGCTGAACCACCTTATCCACAAAGCCACGGAATCAAGTAAGAACGATTGGTTTGGAATAGTTATTTTCATTATATGATATTAAGTGTATTCTATGCTTAAAAATGTAATGATTAAGGTCAACTAGAGCTCTGTCACAGGAGTTACAACGGGCTATGAATGATAGCATGTTTGAAGGAGGGTGCCTGCCAGTGTTTAGCTCGACTTTTCGAAGAAAATAAGAAAATAAGTCGAGCTATTGTCGTCGTCCTGTCGTCTTCGTCTGCGCCAGCGTCTGCTAATACGTTAGCGTCTTTGTTAGTTAAGTATATAGGTTTAGTTTTTTGGTTAAGTTTTTTGTCAGAGTCCATTTCTCAAAAACTATCAAACGTATCCATTTGAAACTTTCAATACTTGTTCCCTATCAAAATGGTGCTCCATTACAACAAGGCAGGTAACCCTGTGATTTGTATTTCCAGAGTTATCTGCCCTTGTTTGGACTTACAACTTAGCCTATTTATGGTAAATATAAAATTTCTCAATAACTATCAAAGACATTAAATTGAAACTCAAGGTTCTGATACCATTCTGCAGACAAGATGCGGTAACTCTTTCAATGATTTTGTTGGAGTTATTACCCTTTTTGAACTTACAATTTTCCTTTTAGGTCAAATTTTTCAATACCTGAAACTTAAAGTGCTTGATCACAGTGATGAAATTATTCTGTATACAAGAGGAGGTAACTCTATCAAGGATTTTGCTTGAGTAATTGCACTTTTTCAACATAGAAATTTAGCTTTAGGTCAAGTTTCATAATATCTATAAGAGGTATTGACTTGAAACACAGTTATGAACCCATTCTGTAGACAAGATGAGGTAACTATATCAAGGATTTTGGTGGAGTTATTGCCATTTTCTCAACTTAGATATTTTTTCTTGAGGTCAATTTCTCAAAATATATCAGATGTATTGACTTGACATTCAAAATAATTCATGAAATCTATTAACTTATTCTATAAACAAAAGCAGTTCTCTTGTTTGCAGTTATGATAGGAAATGTAACTATATATATAAAATATAGGCCCGAAGGCGAAACATTGCCGCTGGATAACTTGGGATCAAAAGGATTGAAGAAGGAAATAAAGAAATACATAAATATAAATTAAAATACTAAATTGGGATGGAATTTGTGGGAGGAGTTGCGTTCAGAAGGAATGTTCCCTTTATATTCCATAGAGGAAACATAATCAAAGGGCCATAACTTGCGAATGGAGAAGAACAATTATAATCCCCATCTTGCCGCACAACTCCACGTTACCTTCAACAATGAAGACAAGTTTTAAGAAAATCCGATGGGATTTGTGGGAGGAATTGCATTTACAAGGAATTTTCCCTACAACAACACATTATCCTCAACTATGAAGATAAGTTTCAAGAAAATCAAATGGATACTGTAGAAGGAGTTGAGTGCACAAGGAAAGTTCCCTATGTATTACACAGAGAAGAAATATTAGATCAAAGGGCCATAACTTGCGAATTTAGGAGAAAAAATTAAATAACCACCTTTACAAACAACTACACGTAACCCACAAACAGGAAAAAAGGTTTCAAGAAAATCCATTGGAGAGTTTTGGAGGAGTTGCGTTCACAAGAAATTTTCCATTCCAAAAATGAAGTACACAAATTTAACAAAGGACAATAACTCCAGAATTATGAAAAGCAGAGTAACAGTTCTTGTGCACATAACTTCTTCTTTATTAGATCTATCCACGGTCCACCTGTAAAGTTCCATGTTAATTGCTTAAACTCATTTGAAGTGTTGAAGGAAAATCATGAAAAATGTGCACGGACGGACGGACGGACAGACGGACAGACAGGAGGATTACTACAGGACACCCGCAATAAATGTGCGCGTGCCTTAATGAGGTTCCATGTCAAACCTAACGCACTAGGATAATGTTTTACCAACAACTGCTTCAACGTATTTTTTCTATTTTTAAACGATCCCATTAAAATACATGAAGTATAAATAAAACGTAACCGCGTAGAATTTTAATTTAAAATCATATGACGTCTTTTTACAATATCTGAATTTGTACTCAAGTTATTGAGCGGAAACCATATTTCAATTTCAGTAACGGTGGCACTGACTCTAATCATACTGAAAAAGTATGAGTATACCAAGTCGTATGCCTATAGATTCAATGTTTTCAATAAAAGTGGACCTAAACGAGAAACTTCACAAAACAAATCTAGGTCGAAAGGGCCAATAATTCAATCAAAATGATTGATATAGCTATGGTTCTGTACTACAGACTCATCAATTTTGAAAGCTGTAGGTCAAATTGTTTTATGCAAATGGACCTAAAATAAATTATAAAAAGAAATCCTAGTCGAACAAGAAGGCGTTTACTTTTCACATTTGACCTCAAGGTATGACCTTGAACTTAAAGGTTGCCATCTGGTTCTTGCGCGCATCAAACTGTCTTTTATATAGGCTAACATTTGTTCCATATTATTTCAAAATTCTTCAATGCATTTAGTTAGAACTCGGACAAGCGCTGTTTTGACAATAAAGCAGTTTGTTTTGACCTTAGACCTGTAAGCATGACCTTGACGTTTACGGTAGTCATCCTGTTCTTGTGCGCAACACTCTGTCGTATCTACATTAACATTTCTACCAAATTATTTCAAAATCGTGCAATGCATTGGGATGTTGGGAGCCCGAACAAACAGTATATTCACAATAAAGTGCTCTATTTTGACATTTGACTTCAATGTATGGCATTAACCTTAAATGGCAGCCATCAGGTTCTAGCGCCAGATACACCGTCTCATTTAGGTTAACAAATGTGCCAAGTAATTTCAAAATTCTTCAAACATGGAGAATTTCGAGTCCGGACAAGTTTCGAGACAGACCTACCGACGGGCCGACCGAATGATGGACGGACCGACCGACAGACGGACAGACCGACTGGAAAAAGCGATTCCTATATAGCCACCACCTATATGTGGGTGGGTATAATAACTCAGTGGTTGGACGCTTATATGACATTGCATTATGTAGTTTATATCTGAGATCATCGTCTTAAAACACAGGATAAAGACAATATACTGGATTTAAGAATACAAATTACACAGGTTGCATATGTTAATATAAGCGTTTAATTGAAATAGAATTATAATAAAACAAAATTCTTTGAAATTTATTTATTTTAAAATTGTGTAATATTCAACGAAAATAGTCTTACTCTTAAACGTTGAATCAGTAAAGCAATACAAATTCTTTAAAGGCATATACAAGGTTAAATAATGAAAACTGTATGGTGATTCAACGATTTTTAGATAAATTAGACAAGGAAAACTTCCTTACCCATGACGACCATATTTGGAAGACGGACAATTACTGATCACAAAAGCTCACCCTGAGCGTTGCCCAGACGAGCTTAAAAGAAAGCTTATACCGGAATATAATATACATACTCTCAGAATACATTCACCAGTAATGCTTACATTTTTAAGGATATTTAACACATTTGGAGCTCTGAGTTTCCTGAACTCTTTTATCTGCTGTTGCATTTCCTTCGTCAGGGCCACTTTATACTCAGACCATTTAGGTTTGAATTCCTACATCAAAATGAAAAAAGATATAACAATTTTAGCCTATCAAAAGAATGATAACGCAACAAGACATAATCTCTTCTGATTTAATGAATTAAAACATCACACATGGATTTCTATGCATATATACGTTTTATATATTGCACTTGCGTAAATTATACGTATTTAAGTGAACATACAGTGATGATATAATTGCTTATCAATAAGCACGGGAATCTTCTAACACATGTGTTAATTAAACCGACGTTAAATATACGAAATAACTCAAGCTTTACATTACAATAAGTTAAAGACATGTCGTTCAATCTACGAAATTATGTGTTTTAATTCTGCAAGTATTACAAAGTGTTTTAAATATATTTGTCTGTATGGTTGTCAAACGTCAATCAACCCATAATAGCCTACCTGTGGAATGTGACCAGGAAGTTCTATTGCACACTGAACTTGTTCGAAGAAATCCTGCCAAGCCATTTTTTGGCATTGATCAAAGACATTCTAAAATTAAATATATAATCTCTTTAAAAGCGAGTTAATAATAATTATAACAACTCAATTAAAAGTTATATCTTTAAAATAGGTATTACTATTTTTTACTAAAAAATACATCGCTTGCATTTGGTTTTGCAAA
Source organism: Congeria kusceri (assembly GCA_027627225.1). NCBI lineage: Eukaryota > Metazoa > Mollusca > Bivalvia > Myida > Dreissenidae > Congeria > Congeria kusceri. Next base: position 69,997,786 of record CM051025.1, read on the forward strand.
ACAAGGTCACTTGAAACTAATGTAATTTTACCTTTAAATTATCCAACAGTGTCTTTACTACATTTATGTCAGGATGACTTTTCTCTAAACTGTCAAACGCATCTGTCCACTCGTTGTCATATAACTCGCTTATCTTCTCCGCAATCTTAGTGGGCCTGTTCTCGTCACTCAGGTCAGCGATGTTCGGGTTATTATCGCGGATTTTGCTCGATGCACGAGCATTTAATCTAATACACACATCCGTAATGTTTGTTTACCAACATAAATATATGAAAGCTTTATAAATATTATACATTTTTATGGATGAAAAGTTTATTATGTTGAATAATGAATCAACTTTGCGTTGGAATATTTTACATAAAACAAGAACTAACACTGTATGTGATTAATACCCCCACATACAGCTTTGACACATATAAAGAGGTTGCAGATGTATTTCTTTGACACAGAACAATGTTTTGTCTGTCAAGAAGACCTACACAAGAGGAAAATTGAGCTTGAAATGCAAAAACAAAAGTACAATATATGCCCTGGGAAACTATGACCTGAAACTTTGAGCTACAGACCTTGTGCTTGCATTTGTCTCAAACTGATATCACCTCTCCAGACAAGTTGCACAAACGTTTGCTTCCTACAACAAATTCATTCTTATATTTGACCTTAAAGTTTGACCTTGGAATCACATACCTTGTTCTTGCCTTGGACACATCCAGTCATAATGGTGAGCACTGTGTTCTAAGTTATTGCAGAATCCCTCTTTATATGTACATTACAACATGTAACACAAATGTAATTTCTTATTGTGACCTTTGACCTCTAAATGTGACCTTTAAATTTACTGTATGCGTCATGTAAGATAAAATCCATGGTCTGATCATGGAGAATAATATTCTGATGTTATATTAAAATCCATCTAGGCATACCAATGTAACGGAGCAGAAACGAAATTGAAGCATTTGACCTTTCACCTTAAATGGTGAACTTTACCTTTGACGGACAAGCATGGGTCATGTACGTAACACACCGTCTGGTCATTGGGAATAATAATCTTCAGTTATATTAAAATCCTTCCAAGCATTATTTACGAAGTTACGGAGCGGAAACTTATATGGACGGACGTAGAGACGAACGGACGGACAGATGTACAGACCAACACGTACGAGTTCTATATAGCCCCCACTTTTATCCAAAAGTGGTGGTATAATTGCAATATATTTCTGGTTTTTTAATTCTACTGAAATACATAAAATAACATATTTATCGTTCCTCAGGACACTTTTAATATATATTTAAGTTTTGAAGTAAAATGTACAAACTAGTACCTAGTCAATGCGTCATCCTTCTCTGCTTTTTCTTGTTGATACAGTCGCCGAAGGCTTGCGTTCTCGCTTTGAACATATCTGGTATCATTTTGAAGTTCCAACAGTCTCTTTTGCAACCTATACATACAAATTCTGATTATTTTAGAACTTAAAGGGACTTGTTCACAGATTGTTGCATTAAAAAAAAAAAAGAAAACACAAGTTCGGTCCTGTCGGGGTTCGAACCCGAGACCTCCGATTTAAAAGTCTATATCGCCTTAACCACTCGGCTATTTCGATTTCTGTATACATCCCTGCAGTATTTACTTCATGTAAGTGATCCACGTGTTGTCACTTATTTTAACGAAAACATCAGAAACACTCCAAATTATTCCATCGTTTAGCGTTACAAACGCTTGATAATTTTATGATTTCAACCGATGATTACTCATAAACGAAACGGTATTTACAGTATAATTCAATGTCCGTAGTGTTATTTCGCTCCCTTGTAAAAAGTCTTCTTTTATTTTTGAAATCCGTGACAAAAAGTTGAAAAATATCAATTCGTAAATCTGTGAACATGGCCCTTTAAAGAAAATACTTTAAGCAATTAATTGATTTATTCTACACAAATTAATGCACTCTCACTGATATGGGTATTAATATACATGAACATGGGCCTGTGTGCGTAAGATACAAATTTATCAACTATAATATGAGGTATATTTACTTAGCATTTTCCTCCCTTAGTCCATTGTTTTCTTTTTCTAAACTTGCAATCTGATCTTGTGAACTGTTGAGCCTATAAAAAAAAAACAATTGCAATGTCCAAAAACTATATATCATCATTGATTATATTCAAAACCTAATATAAAGTTGGTTACAATTAAATATTATACTATTTCATATACTTTTGTTATACAAATGCTGAGTCTTGTAATGATGGTCGCCTGTTTTAATTTTAACATTAGGTTAGAATAACTATATCTTTGCTTAGTATATTTGTTTTTGCATTATAATAACAGAAACAGACACATTGTAAAATTCATTTTGAAGTTTTACTTAAATGTTATGAACTTTCATGTAAAAGTGTTCTACAATTGAAGTAATAACATACTGTGTCAAATTCCAATATTTTATATTTTAATGAACTTATAATATTTAGTATTGTGCCGAAATTTACAGTGCAATGTTTTTATCTCTCTCTGCCTTTGCAGCTTCTAATTTGTTTCTCCACATCGTGTCCTCATCGTGTCATCATTAGTATATGTGACAGACAGAAACTACACCTTGTGTAGTTAGGCCAAAACAAAACAGTTCTGATTTTGGGAAACCCGACCGTATCGTGCGAACCACCCCCCCCCCCCCCGCCCCCCGTCCGGTCCCCCGACCCTAAAGTTTTAACAGACGATCGTTTTCCGTGAATGTGGCATATTTTTTATTTTTTAGAGAATTAATAGTGATTAACTAGATAATCCGTGTCGGAAAGACTTTTTATATTATTAACTGAGTATTCTGGATCCCTTAATGGATGAATGCTATTGCCGGTTAAGCCTTTGCGATCTGTTTCGCTTTTATGGTTATACTTTTAAAAAAACTTTAACAAAACTAAATCACTACCCTACCTAACTTTTTAGACCGCTGTCCGAAACATACCCTTTTTTGGCCTTATTAAAATTTTATAGTTTGTCTGTTAAGACGCCTCCTCTCTACGCGACAAGAACGGCCAATATGCCAATACGGTTCTTAACGGGTTCAAACTGATTGGTGCAAGATATAACATGGTTTTCGCTCCATAAACTGACCTTGGTCGTCAGTAGGTATAGCCAGCAAAAGGAATACATAATGTCTTTAGCTGAACAAAAATCCGTTCACAAACGCCGGTGTCAAATGTTTGAGAAGATGTCTGAGAATTAAGAGAGCATGGAAACTGGGCAACATGATTGCTTAAAACTTATGAATCCATGTTTAAATCATGACAACCTGTATATAGTCGTGCTAACGTTGTATGTCGCCTGTATACATTCGCAAGTTCTGAATCCGTAAACAAATCGCCCAAAACCATATAAACTCAAATGAAAGTCGTATAAAGCGCTACAATTCATCATTGCTGCTATATATATACTGCATTATATAATTATTATATTTGCGGTCACTTCACAAACACAAACCTCTATACTAAGCGGTTCACTAACCACATTTTGCTTTTTCTGCAAAGAAAACCTGAAATCAAACGAACACTCGAGCGTGACCAGAAATAACTCGCACCTCGTAGACATATATATATTATATTCAATATATATATTTATATATTCTATTTATAGTAATCGTACTACTGAGTAAGCCAGAGACAATGACGCTCAAAGCAAACCCACCGGATATAATCATTGTTACATTTTAATTAATTTTAATAGGGTCACAAAGGTAAATAACAGTTCTTTGCTCTACGCGTTTGCGACCATATGCTTAAACGGATCATAATGATTTGTAGTCATTTATAAGGCGGTGACCCAAGAAAGAAATCTGATTTTGTTTTTCAAAATCCAGCAAGTGGATTCAAACAAGAAGATTTTCAAAGTTTTTATTAAAGCCATGAAGGAAATTGTCCCTGGGGGGAAATGTTTTACCAAAAAAATTATTTGAAGGAAATAGGTGAAGGGTAAGCAAATGAAGCTTTCTGTTATTTGTTTTTATATAGAACCAATTTCTGTTCCCAGCGCTGGCGGCCATAAGTTTTCACAGATCAAAATGGTTTGAAGGTATTTATTAGCAGATCACCCTAGAAACAATTCTTTTAAATTATTTCGAAACCCAGCAATTAGTTTCTGAGCAGATTTTGAAAATGTTCAATATGGCCATATACAGCAAACTGAAGGAGTTTGGCTAAAGGGTCACCCAAGGGACATTTCTGTGAAATTATTTTTTAATTAATCAGTAATTTCTGAAAACCAATATTAAAAGTCATTTTGCTATTTAAGTGTATACAAGAACGTGGAGATTCTACGAATACCAGTTTTTTCGAACGCAATGAAGGTTCATTATAATATCGCAGAAACCATTATCTATTTTAAGTAACAGTGACCTTGACCTTCACCCTACCCAGCCTATATGTGATCCCAAGCAAGTTCTTAGATAAGGTATCTTTGTATGAAGCTTCATTATAGTATCTGAATTCGTTCTTCAGTTATTGCTCAGAAACCATATTTCTATTTTTTGTAACGGTGCCCTTGACTTCAACCACCCAATATGCAATCCCGAGCAAGGTTTTGATATCAGGCATCTTTATAAGACGTTTCATTATAATATCTAAATTCAATTGATTTATTAAGCGGAAACAATTTTTATATTCTTAGTAACAGTGACCTTTGTCCTTGACCCTTTCCGACCCATATGAAATCGCAAACAGGGTGTTGATATAAGGGCCTATGTATGAAGTTTAATTCCAATATCTCAATTTGTTATTGAGTTATTGAGCGAATACCGTTTTTTTTATTAACAGTGATCTTAATCTACCCCACCCACTCCATATGCAATCACAAGCGAGACATTGAAATAAGGTATCTATGTATGCAGTATCATTAAAATAACTCACTTAGTTCTCGAGTTATAGAACGGAAACCCAAGTTTGAAGCCGCCCCGACGGGCCCAGGGGGCATGGCCAGTTTCGATCCCAGGGCTATAATCTGAACTTTGTAGAGGACCACTATACGATTTACAAACCATTTACGAAATCTGTGGACCTTGGGGTTTCAGAGGAGGATATTTTAAAATTCGTTTGCTACCTAAGTGTATAATAACCATGTGACCCCAGTGGGCGTGGCCAGTTTTGACCCCAAGGGAATAATTTGAACTATCATTGCAATGGACCACTTTATGATGTTACATACTAAATATGAAACCTCTGGGCCTTGGGGTTACAGAGAAGATGTTTTAAGTGATTTGCTTTTTAAGTGTATATAAACCATGTGACTCTCAAGGCGTGGCCACTTTTGACCTGAAGGGAATAATTTAAACAATCTGTGTTGAGGACCACTATATGATGTTACATACCAAATACGAAACCTATGCCGTTTCAGATGAGATTTTTAAAGTTATCAAGTGCTAAGTCTATATTTAGCTCTGAATGATCTGAACAACTTTAAAAGAGGGTAACCCAAGGATTATTAAGTTTCGTTAAAATCTGCCAAGCGGTTTAGGAGGAGTAGTCGTTTGAAGTACAAAGTTAACACACGCTCGACGGATGCCGCGAGACGGACATCACGGTATCCTAACAGCTCAGCATGAGCGCTATGAACATATCTTATGTAGTGTCAAATGTTGTAAAAGCAACACATGTCCGGTTACAATGTAATATACAAGCAGACATGGTCACAATGTGCCTTACACTGTTGTGGACGGGTAAACCTCTCCAGACGGGGTACCAGTGTAGCAATCGTTTGATTGTTGTCCAGAGAATGGTGGTGTCAGCATCATTGAGCTGACGAAATCGTGTTGATTTTGTCGCCCTCTTTTCGTCGGATTAGCTGCATAGATACTCATGTTTGCCAGTTGGTTTTTCAAACCATGCACTGAGGACTGTGGGGCCATAATTCTCTTTCCACCGACACTATCTTGTGACATTTGTTGTGTGGAATCTTTGCGTTGCTGTGGGCGTATTGTTGTACCTTGAACTACACCTTTGCTCAAAAGGGGACCGTCCTTGTGAAGATGGAGTGCAGGCCAGACCTGATTTGTCCATACATGTTTTTTAGTTAATAATAAATTGTAAATAAAATATGTTCTTTACTGCCTAAGTTGTCCCCGGTCGTACCTTTAACGTTTTTGGTTCAAACAAGTACAAGGAGCTACTCATTGTTTTAGTGTGCCGAAAACAAACATAATGACATCAGACAATTATTTGATACGTCCATGTATTTGTTATTAAATTCAAATTCAGGTGGTACCAAAACAGAAGCAGTGTGTTCGCTATGGGCCTGTCTGTAACTTGCTACTATGACTAAAAAACCAATTAGAACAAATATAAATACATAGAACATCTAAGTATGGTACTCATAAATATATGACTTTACTTATTTTTTGAGGTGTCATAAATCAGGAAATCTTTATTTCAGTTCCGAATGTGTATTTGGCAGTAATAAGTTGCATCCTATTGACGTTAACAGTCTGTTAAGGCATCGTATATTACGACGTCATAATACACTTTATCCGATTCTGCATAACAACCACTGCCATAATCAAAGTTTATTCGCTCGAGAATAAACCATTGTATTTTATGCACGCTTGTCTTCTACTTCAGCATCTAGTAATTTTTTTATAGTCCATTTAATGTCCATGAGTCAACTATTCATGAGATCACGTTTTGCCCGTTCGATAGCTCTTGTATCGCTAGTATAAATTCGGTCATTATTCTACATTCATTTTAACCTTCCGTTCGATATTGGGTAAGTCACATAGTTTATTCAGAAAAAAAACCCTGCAATTCTTATTATCAACTTGGATACTCGCCATTTTGTAATTTATTTATTTTTCATGCCTACAGGGTAACATCACCTATCGTCGCCAAGGCTTTTTCTTAATGCGGAAGATATCAGTAATGGCCTGCCGGTGTCAAGCTTCTCTTGATATAGTCTTTTATGTGTCATGAACGTTATTATGTTTGTATCTCTCAATGCTCTGAAGGCAAGATCCTTTTAAAAATGCCCTTCCGGTACTGGGGATATTAGTTTTGCCATCTATTTGTTATGACATATGTATATGTTTAATTGCAAATGAACATATTTATTGTACGTGTCAGGTATATAGTATTCTCGCAAAAATATATCACCGAAAATTGAATTACGCAAGTAGAAAATTAAAAAAAATATAGACCGGTGCGTCCAAACACTTCAATATATATTACAACAAGTCTTGTCACAGTATGAACCGTATGCCCCCAAATCATATACTTACCAGAGGTAGGCAACACAATGTCAGTTACACGTTGCCAAAAATAACGCTTCCTACAAAAACAGTTATGGTCATTGTACTCTGCACTTCCTCTCAACACCCTCTATCAATATATGCTGTTTTATTTCAAATATCTTCAATACTAATGTAGATATGCACTGCACAAAAAAATTAATTGAAGGACAATAACTCCGTAAATATTTAAAAATGAGTTATCGTCCTTGTACTCTGCCCTTTCTCTCAACGTCCTCTATCACATGATGTGGTTGATTTAAAATCCTTTCAAAACAAATGGAGTAATGCTCTACACAAAACACAAAAAAGGGCAGTAATTCCATACATATTGAAGAAAGAGTTATGGTCCGTGTACTCTGCACATCCACTTATTGTCCTCTATCATTGTATGAAGTTCATTTTAATCCCTTAAATACTAATGGAGTTATCCTCCACACAAGGAACTAGAACGAAGGGCAATAACTCCGTAACATTTAAGACAGAGTTAAGGTCCTTGTACTCTGAAGATTCTCTCATTATCCACTACCTTCTTTAAAGTTACATTTGAATCCTTTCAATAATAATGGAAGTATGCTCCGCTAAAGAAAATTAATGCCCCGCACAAGAAAATTAAGCAAGGGCAATACTTTTGTAAATATAAATGAAAGAATTATGTTCTTTGTACTATGCCCTTACTCTCATTGTCCTCTATCATTTTATGAAGTGTCATTAGAATCCCTTCAATACAAATGTATTTATACTCTGCACAAGAAAATGTATGCTTCACATAAGGAAATAAAACAAAGCACAATGATACCGTAAATATTAAAGAAAGAGTTATGGCTCTTGTGCTATGAAATTCCTCTTGTTGTCCTCTATATATGTTTAAAGTTTCATTTGCATTCAATGCTAATAAAATAAACAAAGGGCAATAACTCTGTAAATATTGAAGAAAGGACTGTGGTCCTTGTACACTGCAATTTGTCTCATTGTCGTCTATATTTATATAAAATTCATTTGATTCCCTTCAATACTAATGGAGTTATGCTCCGCACAAGAATCGTGAAAGACGGACGGACGGACGGACGGACGGACGATGCCATTACTATATTCCCCCGAAGATCCCTTCGAGAGGGCATAAAAATATAATTAAAATGGAAAACTTCACAATATAGACAGGGGGACAGAATAGCCTTAGTGTTTAAAAAAAAAATTATCCGCATAATTTAATATCATGATTATAATCAAGTTTTTTTTCCGTCTCACCTACAACATGATCCTTATCTAGTCAACATTCACTTTTACTTTAAATTGCATCACCATTAAAGCTTACCAAGAACTCCACATACGGGCCTAGGGTAGTACTATAGTCTTTGAAGTGTGATGTGTCAAACTTCTCTCCGGTGTTGAAGTTCATAGACAGAGGCGGGTCTTGGACCGCTGCCAACCAGCAAACCTCGACACACTTGTCGTAGTAGGCAGTCAGGTCATCGCATTCAAGATCGCTAGGCACCAATGTCTGTAAAGTGTCAATAGCAAAATGTGTCATATAAGTAAAATTATCAGACAAATAAACTCATAATGAGATCCCGAAACTATGAAAATGAATTGAACAACTGTCGTAATTATTCAACCTTTGCCTATAATAGTGTGCACTATGCTCAATATGGAAGCTCATGATTATTCCGTTTCTGTATGTAACCAATTCGAAATAAAGAGTGTTAAACATAAGCTATTCGCAAATAAAACATGTCTAGAGTTGAAGAGCGCCAAACTACAGGTTACGTGGTGGTTCACGTATTCCTCTACAATAAGACGGCTGACTAGCAAACGCACGCTTGTCAGGGCAATTTTTGCGAACGAAACATTTAACATAAACGGTCGCATCAAAGGCGTATAACTTTATTATAAGACGGCTCACTAGCAAATATACTAGAATCATGGCTATTTCTCCAAGCTCTACTAGTACATTATATAAATAGTGCTGGGGTTATAGGTATTTATCTCTTTAATAAGGCAGCACCATAGCAAAATTTTGCTTCTCTCAACATACGCGGTGGCAATAAATATATTATTAATATTATTAACTAAAGTTTACATAAAGCGAACGTAGCATGTTGTATATATATATATATGCATAACGGTTTGTTTTTACAGAGGTATTCGCTTTTACCATATTTGCGGTTACGCCCTACATTTTCAGGGAACCGATTTAAACGACCTGCGTTGGAAGATAACCAATATTAAAATAGTAAATTAAATCCCAAGAATACTTTGCCCGAATTTACACAGTTCAAATTGTCTGGTATTTACACGATGAACGTTTGGAGCATTCAATATGAGCGAACATAATCCTTTATTTAAGAACAAATCATAGGCACAATTTAGCAAAAGAATAACACAAGCAAAATGTATAATAAAATAAAGAAATAACTACTACAAGCAACATACTCCGTATATAAACAGTGTTATTTACAAGAAATTAAATTAATCATAATTAAAAAATAAACGGTCCAAAATCAACAAAATTAAGACTTTCCAATCGCATGCGCTTAACCAGATATTTGCTGATCCACCTAATTAAGAAAGTCACGAGACCATGTAAGACATATATCTGGTTTTTGAAATAATGCTTTTCATCATAGGCTTTAGGAAAATGCATCATAGAAAATACAAGCGGCATATCTGTTAATTAATAGTAACAGTGAAATAGTAAACAAGAAGGAAAAAGTAGACTAGCCTAGACCTGTTTACAAAGTGCCCAAGTGTCACACCTTTTGCATGAAAAAATTTGACGGTCATGTGTTTAACGAATTGAAATCAATTAAAGGTCTTGATAGAGAATTTGGTGCATATATTTAAAAATATTCCATAAGTTTTAGACAAAATGCTTTGCAAAATTTTACTATCGACATGTACGGAAAACTGCGGCCATGCATTCAAGATTCAAAAGCATTTGAAAGAAATGTGCACAAAGAACATCACTACTAAATATTTTTGCAATTACCATATAATAAAATTTAAAAGATGATCAAAATCCAGGTGCATAAATAGAGAAACTTATAAAAACAGCTAAAGGAATTTATTTTAGACAGTGACACATTGAGTATACGGATAACTTGATAACTGGAACAACAACATATACAGAACATACATATGATTTCACTAAAGTCATCCGTCTTGGACCGGACAGAGGACATCCATCGAGAGCGTAAAAATGGTGTAAATTCACACACAACTTCACATTGACCCATATTAAATCTAATAACAAACACATGTGACTACAACTTAACTGCATACTATTGACATGTCAAATAAATAAATAGTAACAACGAACAAACAAGAATTATTTGAATAAACTTTTAATTACTCGGTTTTCGAATGCTTATATGACATTACATTACTCAGCTATCAAAATTATCTGAATACATTTGATAAAAAACCATATTTTTAACGAGTCGAAATTATTTAAAGTAACTAGAATAAATCTTACCATTCTAGTAAATATTTTTGAAATTAGTTCATTCATTTCGGAAAAAGAAAATTTTCAATATTTTAATTATTCTCATACATGAAAAATTACCCCGCCCCATAACAGCCATGTCGTTTAACAAAAAATAATAGAAGAAATTAAGTAAAGGAACTTAGAAACATTCCTGCCATGTTTCGTTAATGATCATTAAGCTTTACCATGCAAATAATTGTCGGGCGAAATTTGCTGACGACGTGCGATGGAAGACGTACAATTGCTGATCACATGAACTCACAATGAGCTTTGCCTAGACGAGCGAAAAACAAAGCTTATACCGGAATATAAAATACATTCTCTCATAATACATCCACCAGTAATACATACACGCTTAAGGACATTGAAGACATTCTGAGCTCTGAGTATCCAAAACGCTTTAATCTGCTGTTGCATTTCCTTCGTCAGGGCCACTTTATACTCGGACCATTTAGGTTTAAATTCCTAGATCAAATTGTAAACAATATACAAAAAACAACGCCGTCATTAGAATGATGACAAAACAAGAAATATACTTTCCTGACTTTTCGAATTAATATACATGTATTACAAACGATAAGTATGCATATATACGTTTCCCTGTTACATGCTGTAAATTGTATTTATTTTGCTGAACAGACGGTGATGATGTAATTGCCTATCAATGACCAAGAAAATCTTGCTATGCCGACGATACATATACGAAATAAGAGAAGAGTTAAATTACTCTAAAATAGTTTATGAATGTTATGTAAAATGTATGATTTCTACTCTAGACTATATAGACAATTATATAAAGAACAATGATTATTTTCATGTCGTTTAATCCACGATCATGTGTGATTTCATTGTGCCAGTATTACAACCTGATTTTAATATATTTGTATGCTTGTCAATCGTTAATCAACCCCTACAAGCCTACCTGTGGAATGTTTCTAGGCAGTTCTATTGCACTCTGAACTTGTTCAAAGAAATCCTGCCAAGCCATATTTTGGCACTGATCATTTATATTCTAGAAAAACAAATACGCGTGCATAATCTGTGTAATCCAGAATTGTTCATCCAGACAACAAATTCAAATTGATTTTTTTCGTTTAAAAATAGTTAAGTTGTGTATAATACCGTAATTAGAAGATTTAGAATAGTTAAGTACTTTTTAAAATAATTTATTACTTAAGAGAACATCACTTGCCTTTGGTCTTCCAATTACAAATCCACTTGAAACCCATTTAATGTTACCTTCAGCACATTTAACAGTGTCTTCACTACATCCATGTCAGGATGGCTTTTCTTCAAACTGTCAAACGCATCTGTCCACTCGTTTTCATACAGTTCGCTCATTTTTTCTGCAATCTTGGTGGGTCTGTTCACGTCGCTCAGGTCGGTAATGTTCGGGTTGTTATCGCAGTCTGTGTTCGATGCAACTGCACTTAATCTGCATACATATCATGTTAAACATCGTAATATAATCATAATTAAAAAAATGACCGGGGCACCAGTTGGAATGTTACGTTTGCAGAGTACATGCAGTATAAAAAACAGAATAACAATGCATGTAGTTCAATAAACACATTGTGGAAATAAGTATCATTTTATGTATTAACATTTATTTTCAGTGGAAATATGTTCTTACCCAAATTGATATTGGACTACAGTTTTTTTCAATCAACACAATGCAGAAAAACATTATTAAATAATTATTATACGATTACTTTAGTCACTAAACAGGTTTTTGCACGAGAGTAATGAACATAATTTTAATCGCATGCACACATAATAATGGTCTATAAGTCACCAATACATATATTTTGAGCATCATAAAATTGTACCTTTCATATTCTTCAATGTTATCATGTTTTTGTTTGACCCGTTGAATTTCTTCATCGTAATATTCTTTCAGGGATTCGTACCTTTAAAAACAATGTACATGTAGAAACAGGTCCTACATATTCATATGTGCAAGAGTATACTAAAATCACGGTCGTGTTTTGAACTAGTATCTGATTAAAAAGTAGTTAAAGGGCAAAGGCGATCTATGTCAATATCATTGTTGCCAATATTATTTACCTTACGTGCAGATCTTTTATGTTGTATCTCTGTTTTTCTTGTTCTCCTAACAAATCATTACACAGACGTTGGCTTGTGTCACAATAGCAGGTCTGTATATGTGTAGACTGGCTACTTTAAAAGAATTTTTTTCCATTACTGATCATACCTAATAACTCGTATAATTTCGTGTATAACGTATCAAACCGACGTACTTGTAGTTGTTTTTTCATATGTTTATGTAATACGTGTAATAAACAAAAAAAACTGATGGCATTGTTTTTCTAAACTACAACAGCTTATATTCCCTAAGTTTCTAAAGACGTGTATTTTTCTATTATTTCCAATACATCAATAATATTTACTTTATTGTTTGTAATATCCAGACTGTTTTTATTACGTGGAATGTTGACGAGTAGTAAAATTGTTCAGTTTTGCAGCTTGTATGTAATCAGCGAATTCAATTTCACAGGTATAATGAAAGCTTAACATGAAATAGCAGTATATGTAGATGTTTTCCTCAAATAATCCAAATACAGATCCCCAAATAAATTCATGTCTAGTTCGATTAATGTCCACCAAGAGGTTTCAGAGATAATGATTTGGCACTTAAAGCTAACGCATAAAAACATCTCAAAAGATTAATAGTCTTGTAATTGATAACTGAAATTAAAACATAAAATAGCCGTACCTCGTCCTTCCAGACAGACTTGAAACAGGAGCATTAAGGAGTAACTGCAATATAAAGTGTTGTTGTTTTATGTTTTTACCAGACAGAGGTACGGGAGAGCGTTGTTTGCAGTGGCAATGTTAACACAATCTGGGGTGACAGCTTTAACAAGTTGATTCTACTAGTATAAAGCACTCATGCCCTCCCATCTTATTAATGAGTGCTCAAGGTCAGGACGGAAAGACATTACCTGCCCCCAATTCTCTATTTCTATATGCCATCCGAAACCATTGCTAGAAACTGCCAAAGCAATGGAATGGTCGCAGTACCATACCGAAACTATTATTGTCAGGCACCAGAGGGAGAGGCAGACCGAAATCTAAATTGGAATATTCAAACGACGACAGCCTATATGTCGGTCATTCAGTCAGTGTGTCCTTCGGTCCGTCGGATGATCCGTCTGTCGTTAGACGAAACCTTGTCCGATGTTGGTATTTTTTTCACCGACCAAAAATTATGATTAAAACACTTGATATTGAATAACTGTTAAACCATGTCTGGGGATAACTACAGAACCACTTTGTTCAGGCTCTTCGATCTTGGCAGCTGGGTCGGTTATAGGATTCCTCTTGATCTTGGGGTCCTTGGGTGATCAAGGTCAACCCAAACCAATACTTTGAAACGCTTGTCGAGGCAATAACTTCGCAACTCTTTGGCCTAGTTTGTCAATCTTGGTAGGTAGGTTGGTCATGGCATTGATTTAGAAATCCTTTGCTCCAATGTCAAGGCCAACCCGACCAAAAGATTAAAAAACATCTTTGTCTGGGAAATAACTACGCAACCTGTCGGCCCAAGTTATTTAAACCAGCAGATGACCAGATCATGCTGAATATTAATGCACACATTGTTAAATTCTTGCATATACATGGAAACGAAAATAAAAGCCATCAATGTTAGCCGACGGTTAAGGTTGTAGATGGCTAAAATGTGATTGTTACTGTCTTCTTGAAATGTCAAGTACACTATTTAACATCAAGAATATGCTATATGGTGTATTCGTTCGCAATTTTAAATTTCTGACTTTCCGTATTACTTCCAGACTGAAAAAATATTTATCCCCATACATTTTGGACACAGCGTTTATTTGCCCCCCTCAGCCATAATGTGTTTTTATATGTACATTTACCCTATACATAAACATTTATCAGGAGCTCTTGGTAGGTAGAAAGACCATTACTGGCAGAGGATCCCAATTGGGTTACAGCTCAAGAATAAACTGACCAAAAGTAGAAAAAAACTGACCAATATATACAAAACCTCGCCCGGGCAATAACTACAGAACACTTAAAGCCAAGGTTCTTCAAACTAGGTTGATGCTGGCTAGTAAAGGATTACTACTGATTACTTATTTAGTCCTTGGGTAAAAGGTCAACGTCAAATTGCCCAATGCTTGTTAAACCGTGTACAGACAATTACTATGGAACCCATAGGCCCGGGTTCCCAGGTTCGTGGAATTTGGTAGGTAGGTTCTTATGACAACGAATAGATCCCTGATATTTGGGTAATAGGGGTCACTGATCAAGAAAACAAGTTGGCCATGATGACCCTAGGTCTTTACCTGAGTTTAAGGCATCAAATGGCTAATAACAAGAGGGGAAAATGGCACTAAACGCCTTACGTGAGTATTAAGAAATGGGCCTTGCAGTTTCAGACGTTTTTTTAGTCTATATCAACCATGTGAACCACAGAGCATGGCAACCTTGTACCCAAGGGGCATAATTTAAACAATATTTGTAGTGGACCACTTTTCAATGTTACATTACCCAATATGATTCCACTGGGCCTTGCGGTTTCAGAGGCGATTTTTCAAGTCATTCTGCTATTTAAATGTATATAAACCATATGACCCCCAAAGGGTGGCCAATTTTTACCCCAGGGACATCATTTGAACAATCTTTGTAGAGGACCACTCCACGATGCTTCACACAAAATATAAAACCTCTGGGCCTTACGGTTTTTGACATCATTTGAACAATCTTTGCAGAGGACCACTATAAAATGTCAGATACCACATATATAACCTCTAGCCCTTGCAGTTTCAGATGAGAATATTGTTAAAGTCATCTTGCTATTTAAGTCCATATCAACCATGTGAGCCCTGGGGTGTGGCCAGTTTTGACCCCAGGGGCATAATTTGAACAGTCTTTATAGAGGACCACTATACAATGTTACATACCAAATTTGAAACCTCTGGACCTTGTGGTTTCAGAGGAGAAGATTTGAAAAGTCATTTTAAAATTTAAGTCAATATCAACCATGTGACCCTCGGGATGTGGCCAGTTTTGACCAAAGAGGCATAATTTGAACAATCTTCTAAAGGACCACTATTCAATGCTACATACCCAGGCCTTTCCCCAGGATTTAGTTAAGGCACAGGGGCAAATAAAGGCGGTTGGGGGTGGGGGTGGGAGGTGGGGGTAACCCCATCGACGTTAGATTTTTGAAAACTTTGTATGTGTACCAAATCAAAATCTACAGTAATTCAGAGCTAACAGAAGGACAACATTAAACAGCCTTTTGATATATTTTTTTCTCTCTTTTGTTTCCCAATGACATAACATAATCATAAAATTAACACACTATAAAAATTATCAAGGAAACACAACACCATAAGTGGCAAAAGAAATGTAACCTGGAAATAGATAATGACACGGTTTACCTAAATGTATACCTCTTTCAATGAAGTTATTGTCGCAATATCACAAAATTACTTTAAACTAAACTTTATTTTAAATTTCATTTCATGTCTGAAATGTTCAGGTCTTCCACTATCCAGCACTAATCAAACACAAACATTTTATTTTAGTGCAAGCCCCGTACATAAATTTAGAAAGCTGTCCTTCATGGTTTTTGTTGATGCCACATGTCCACCCACATGTTGATGAGGCATACTGGTCATGTCCAATATCTGGTACTAAAAAGTTGTTCTTCTGAGAAGAGGTCCTTGGGTGGAAGCTGCCAACAAGGCATTAAGAACGTTGTTGGAGAGAAATGATCTGTGTGTAGTTGTGTGTGTGCTGCACACATTTAATTAAACTGTACAAATCATAGGTTTAAAGTTGATGACTAGACTTAGGCTGTTTCTGTACATGCTGGCGATACAGACTGCAGTGTCAGCGCTACAGACTCAATTGCTGTATCATTTTGTCTTACCAAAAAATTGTGCAGTTTGACCTAAGTTAGACCAGATATAGATCTTATGCTATCATTTCATATTTGGCATTTCATTATTAAATTAGAATTCTACCATGGTCGCTCACGCGCTCGCATTGAAATAAGAATAGAGCTAACTGTGGTTTATTACCCCGATATACCAACGGTTGTTTCCCACTCGCGCGTGAATTAATTCCATATAATGAACTTTAAAATTCTTCTTTGTTTGTATTCTTTGTTAATTATTTTTTAATAAAAATGATTGTTAGCAAATCTATTTCATTTCCTTCAATTTAAATTCGTGTAAACAATGTTTAAAAGCCGAATTGTGCCATTTTCGTTGTTGAGAATATATGCGAAAACGGCTGTTACATTTTACCCCCGCGATATTTTTATCAATGAAAATTGTATTACAAACAATGTTACGTGACATAAATAGCGTAGTACATTTGACCTACAAATCGTCTGCTGTAGTATACATCTTACTGAAGAATGGCGCATCCACTGCCTATTCGAATTTGGTCAATTTGTGAGTTTAAAGGGAGCATGGAAAGTTGGAGGGTGTGAGCTATATGGATGATGGCATGTACAGAAGTGTGTACTTAGATATATGCACAGTGGTGAAATGAAAAGTGCATTTGTGCATGAAGTCTTTGAGAAAAGCACAGCCACCTTTAAAGAAGTTAATGATTTCTTTTATGATGTGAGTGGTATGGCAGATAAAGATGATCCGAGTTTCCTAGATGAAGATTTTGACATTGAAAATGAAACATTACCAGCATCCCCACCAGTGAAAAGATTTGAAACTTCAGCTGACATACAAGTAAACAAACTGAAATCACAGAACACGGAGAAAACCACAGATAACAAAAACAAAATGGGCAGTCAAAATGATGAAAGGTAAAATTTGATGTTTTTTTCTAGGTCTGGAGGTGTCATAATCATGTTGCTATATCATTAGTTTTATTACAGAATTAAATGGAGCAGTTGGCGGATTGTTAGATTACGGTAATCTAAAAATAACGCAGTTATACCATTAAGAATTATTATTATTATTAAATAGCATAGTTTGTTGTCCAATTATACATGGTCCGGAATATAGATCTAGATGCATACGAATTAAATCACAAGTGCGAAGTATAAGTGATCGATTTGATAACACGGCTCGCATCTATACTCCTGACCGCAGTCTTTGTGCTAAACAACTCCCGGATAGAGCTTTCGATTTGAGCCCAGTGGAAATGCTCATGCATTAGACCAATGGGGCTTTTTTCCAGAGAATTATTATTACACAATATTATGAAGAATTATTATTATATTTTTTTATGGCAATTATTATCCACATGGAGTGGACTTTGATAAAAGTTAACCAAATAGAGATATGACATTAACATTTCAAGAATAAATTGATACATTCTTACTGTTAAAAACCACATAAAAGAATATGAACAAAATGTTGTAAACAGAATTACCAACCCCCCCCCCCCAACATACACACATACTCTATAAAACAGAAAGGATTTGTTTTGTCATGAAATGGCCGTTTAAGTGTTTTCATTTTACTCAACAATTTCTGCTTATTTCCTGAACTATTTTTTTTTAAAGGCTCCGCACATAATTTGTTGCAGAAAAACCTATGCATGATTTCCTTCATTGTCTATATAAAACAAGAAAAATATTATGACACAAAGTTAACACAAAGTTAACAATCCCAAACTTAAAGCATACAAACCAATCGTCAACATTTTTTGTATACATCATATAATTTTATTATTCAGAATTAATTTCCGCATTATATAAATAGTTGTTAATTGGCCAATAAACGACTTAGAGTTCTTATGCATAGGAATTAAACCAAGTCCAGGACGGTGTGAGCGCCATTGTTTTTATAGCCACCCATCAGAACAACAAAGAGTTGTTCATTGGCCAATAAACAATGATAATGCGAAAATTATTTTGATCCTAAACATGACCTGATAAATATTGTTGCAACTGTAATGAGAACTACATTTTACTATGCTGCTCTCAGAATCGGGACTATTTTGTGCCTTGTTTATTGCATAGTTTAACAAGGATAATTTTGTTGTTGATATACAAATTAGCGAGTATCATGTAATAATTTGCAAAATATAAAGATATTAACTTTCAAATTGTTTAACAGTATTTTTGTATTGCATTTTATAGAATGGATCCTGGAAGCTGGATATTCTATCACAGATTTTGAAAACATGGATGTAAGAGAGCTTGACGAGACCCTCCAGAAATTTTACGCCTCTGTACAAGCCAAGGAGGGATAAGATTATTCCAAGTCAGCCCTGGTATCTATTCGCGCCGGAATCAATCGCCATTTGATTTTGCCACATGTGGCCAGGCAGATCAATTTAATGAAAGACAGGGAATTTATATTCTCCAATCAAGTTTTGACGGGGCTTATCAAGAACCTGAAAAGGGATGGAATAGACAGGAGTTCACACAAGGAGCCCATCAGTGAGGAGGACCTTGCTAAACTCTACAGAAGTGGAGTCTCAGAGCAAACCCCGGAAACACTTCAAAACAAGGTCATCTTTGACATAATGACACAATTTGGTTGACGCGGACATGAAGGGCTGAAAGAAAAAGATTCCTTCATCGTCAAAGAAGATGCAAAGGGTAGGCGCTATCTCTGCATGGCTTACAACGAAGCTGACAACACATCATGGTGTTGATGCCTAAGAAAAGCCGAAACAGCCACGACTCTATGAAAATCAGGGACCAAATTGCCGACTACAATCCTATGAAAAATACATTTCAGAGCTGAATGCCAATTGCAATAGTTTGTTTCAAAGACCGAAATCAAAGGTTACAGAGAAAGATACAACATCGTATTGCGAACAACCTGTTAGAGTAAACACACTGGGAAAATTTATGTCAAAATCATCTGCAAAGGCCAGCCTAAGTACAAGGTACACCAAGCACTGCTTGCGTGCATTTGTGTCATCGCATCTGCACAAGATAGGATATTCAAATCAGGATATAATGGCCGTTACTGATCATCGCAACCCTGCAAGTCTTGAGGCCTACATCAAGCCAGATGATGATGAAAGACATAGTGTCAGTAATGCATTGAATTTGGCAGGTAGGGTTAATGCAAATGGTCAAAAAGCACTTACCCAAATCACATCAGATGTCATTCCATCCATTCGTTCCTTGGCGGCCGCACAAAGTGATGCCCAAGTTCAACAACCAGTCAACATTACTTTGTTATCTACGAATAATGCTCTGTCACAGAGTCGTACACCTCAGATGTTCACTGGTAACATCTCGTCCAGCACAATAAACCTCAATATGAATAACTATGGCACGTGAGTTCACCTAACGAGGAAATTGACTGTTACCAAGAGACGTTAAGCCATTGGCTGTTACCAACAGCACTTATGACTGCTTAAATCAATATTACTCGGAGTATATCCATTTTCAAACACAGATTAATGAATTGTTGCGGTTTCCGCAATGTTGACTGTTTATCCACAAGATCTGTTGCATTATGGTCGGTCTTTTAATATGCTGACTAATTATTTAATGAATATTCTCGTTGTTTTAATTATTATTACACATGAAATAATTTATACGCTGTGTTATTTGATTCGGCGTTATAAAAAAATATTTTTATTCCAAAAGTCTTCATTTTCAGGTACAGTGGGGTGAATTGTAACAGCCGAATGGTCACGTGATTTGTTGTTTACATGTTGCTACTCAACAAAAAATAGTGCCGTATAGTACAAAAACGGTTAACGTTTATTCATGGCAGAATCGAAATAATTTACGGGTAAGCGTTGGGCATTGCGGTAATAACCAACGGTTTGTCGTTCCAAACCATTGGTTATAACCGCAATAACCAACGCTTACCCGTAAATTATTTCTTAAATATACACTTCGCCTGTAAACAAATTCAATGTAGTAGATCTACAGTGAACATGTATGATTTAAGACGGTCTTATATATTGATACTGATTGACTACATTTCTTACACATTGCTTAACCATTACATCAAGCTAATTTACTTACACAACAACATGATTGACCATGCTGGTGGGTAACATTTTCTATGCATTTCAATGGTCATCTGAAGCGATTCTCTTAAGCAACCCCAAAACACTGTGTAACTCGCTTGCTGTTTGATCTAAAATAAAGCACACTGTATAAACCTAGCAGGAATGTCGTCTACTGTATTGAGTTTTGAGTGTTAGAGGCCTCGTGAAATTATAGTGCTGCAGTAAAAACAACGTGACTCCCCAAGGGTATAGCCAGTTTTGACCCCAGGGGTATAATTTGAACAATCTTTGTAGAGGACTACTATACAATGTTACATACCAAATATAAAACCTCTGGGCTTTGCAATTTCAGAGGAGAAGATTTTTAAAGTCATTTGGCTATTTCAGTCTGTATAAACCATGTTACCCCCGGGGTGTGGCCAGTTTTTAACCCCAGGGGCATCATTTGTACTTTCTTTGTAGAGGACAACTATACAATATTACGTGCCAAATATGAAACCTCTGGGCCATGCGGTTTCAGAGAAGAAGATTTTAAAAGTCATTTTGCTATTTAAGTCTATATAAACCATGTGACCCCGGGGTATGGCCAGTTCTGACCCAAGGGGCATCACTTAAACAATCTCTGTAGACAACCACTATAACAATGTTACAAACCAAATATGAAACCTCTAGGCCTTGTGGTTTCAGAGGAGAAAATTTTAAAAGTCATTTTGCTATATAAGGCTATATAAACCATGTGACCCCTGGGTCGTGGCCAGTTTTGACCCCAGAGGCATCCTTTGAACAATGTTATTAGAGGACCACTAGAGGATGTCACATATCAAATATGAAAGCTCTGAGCCTTGTGGTTTGAAAGGAGAAGGTTTTTAAAGCGTTCACGTTTTAAATATTTTTTTTAGCTCTGATGACCTACCTATGCAGCGGGCCGAAAAGATTTGAACAAATTTAAAAGAAGTCCACCCAAGGATAATTCCTGTTAAGTTTGGTGAAAATCTGCTAAGCGGTTTAGGAGAAGATGTTGTTTGCACGCACGCACGCGCACACGCACGCACGACGGACAACGCGCTTTGTGCTCAGGTGAGCTAAAAACTGAAAAAAAAACTAGAAATGTGTCCACAGACACGGATACCCCATCTATGAAGCCTGTTTTACATGGCCCCGTTTTGTCTATATACATTTAATAATTTTTCAAAAAAAGCAGTGCCCTTTTATATTGTACTTTCTGCGAATGTATTCTCTTATTCTGTGAAGTAAGTTGAGGCATCACACATTTCCAATCAACAGTTTTAGTCCTCATCAATCTTTATAAATCTTAACATTTATACATATTCTTGACCTTTGACCTGACAGTGTGACCTTAAACTTGGACCAAGGCACCTGGTTCTTGCACGCGACACACCGCCTCATTATGCTTATCACTTGTGCCAAGTAATTTGAAATTCCTTCTATGCTTGACAAAATTGCGCTCCAGACTATGGCTTACATTCTTAAATTTGATATTGACCTTAGGCCTAGAGAGATGGTTCTTGCGCGCGACACACCGTCTCAACATGCTTAGGACTTAGGACATTCCTTTCCCGCTGTACAAAATTATGTCCACAGACACGAATGCCCCCACCTATGCAGCCTGTTCTACATGTTAATATGCACACATAATATTTTGCAAAGGGAGAAGTGTCGTTTTATATTGTACATTCTACTAACGTATTGTTTTATTCTTTGAAGTATGTTGAGGTATCAATAAATGGTAGTAATTAAATTTTGGGGTAATTGTGAGTTATTTTTCTTCTATGCTTCACTTACTCTTGCTATAACAAAATGCCTTTTATCATTTTTGAATTATGCTTTGCAAACGCATTTATAAAGGTTAGTAATTCACTAACTTCACAAGTCAGGTACTTGACCTGATTCCTCCACGCCACATGCATAATGCTAATAACTTCTGCCCGTTAATTTGAAAATTCCTCTATGCTAGACAAAATTATAAATCGGTTAAAGGCAATGACTTAAACTCTTATATTTGACCTTTGACTTTTAAGTGTGACCTTGACCTTGGTCCAAATGATCTGGTTGTTGCACGCCACATGTTGTCTCATAATGCGTATCACTTCTGTCAAGTAATTTTAAAATTGTTTCATGACGGACAAAATTATGCTTCAGAAAGAGTCCGTGGAACTAATTCTAATATATTTGACCATTGATCTTTAAGTATGACTTTGACCTTGGACCTAGTTCTTGCGCATGATACGCCGTCGTAGATTCATAATGGTTATCACTTCTGCCTGGATAGGAATCTTAACATTTATAAATGTATACCGGACCTTTGGCCTTTAAGTGTGACCTTGACCTTGGACCAAGACACTTGGTCCTTGCAAGCGACACACCGCCTCATAATGCTTATCATTCCTGCACAGTTGTTTGAAAATTCTTCCCTGCTGGACAAAATTATGCCACAGACAGGGTCAATGGCTTATATTCTTATATGGCTTAAATTCGTATATGAAACATTAGATTTGTACGTGTGACACTGACATAGGACAAATGGACGTGGTTCTTGCTCGCGTTATACCGCCTCACCATGCTTAACAATTATGCAAAGTTATTTGAAATTCCTTCCATGCTGGAAAAATTAATTTCCGGAGAGTGTCTATGGTTTAAATTCTTATATTTGACATTTGACCTTTACGTGTGAACTTGACAATAGCCCTAGGGACCTTATCCTTGCGCGCGAAACATCGCCTTATCATGCACAACACTTGTGCCAATATATTTGATATTTCTTCCATGCTAGACAAAATTATGCTCAGGACAGGGTCTATGGCTTAAATTCTTATATTTTACCTTTGACCTTTGAGTGTGACATTGACCTTGGACATAAGTTTTAACTTCGTCTTGATCTCCATGCATTTAACATGATATATTGCTTCCAACTGTGTGATGGTCTTGCTTGTGTACCCGCTGTCGCTCTGTTTTCGCTCGTGTTTGTCTTGAATTTTCTTTTGGTGCGCACTAACAATCTTCAGCGCATCGGAAATGGACTCTAAACAGACAGTCAGTTCCTCTGTTTTCAGGTCGTAATTCTCAGTATATGTACTCATGCCTGATGACTTCACGGTTATTCAATAATGTGGCGTTTAATGTACTGCAAACAATATTATTCAGTTTAACAACAACAACAACACCAACGAAGATTACTACTTCCACTGCCTCAACTACTACTATGCACCTACTACTAATGCATCAACTATGGTTTACTAATGATATACATGTACATTTTAATACATCACTTCTTCCTACGTGTGTACCCGGTACTTAGCAACGCGAAGATAAATCCACGTCGATCGTCATGTATTTAGAAAAATGTTGTAATTTTAATATCCAAGTTATAACGATAAGATACAACTTGAACAATCATGTTTGTTTATTTGGATTTTTCTACCAACTGAGCCAGACTAGGCCCCCAGGTAAGTTAAATATTCAAATTAATTAATTATAGTTTTTCTTCTGATCAAAACGAACTGTATGCTCCTGACAAACAGCTGTATGATGCTTTCGAATACTAGTAGTTAAACTGAATACGCATTTTCGTTCTAATACATTTTTTTCTATCTGAATACGAATACACGTTACGTTTAATAACGTGTGTACACTTCATATGTAGTCTATTAACGTAATAGTGTTAAGCTGTCCACTTAAATACATGCTGCTTGATAACATAGCCATTTGAAGGGGGTCCACACACTATTGTCCACGAAAGTATGCATTCATAATGTCCCGAGTCCGCAGTCACGTAGTCATATACTCGAAAGTTTTAATCAATAAATTCATATGTTTTAAATTGTATAGACGTACGCGTTTTACTACATTAAAGAGTTATACCTACACGTATAAACGTACTACTACTATTTCTACTTCTGCTGCTGCTGATGCCGCCGTTGCTGCTGCCGCCAACTACCACCAGCACTACTATTGATTTCACACTTTAAGAAGTTTTAATACCTGATTTCTGTTACTCCATAATATCAAGCCTCTGATTGGGCAATCCTTGCATTTCATAAAACTATTCGACTGCATAATGTTCATTGGATTTGGGCTATTGAGATAACGTGAACCTAAATCAACGTGAACCAGATTTAACTAGTTATTTGTCTGTTTATAGATACCATACAAACAAAGAATGACTCATAATTTATAACTGATATTTTAGAGCATGTTCCGTTTTTTATGTGTATAATATTTGTTTAAATTATTTATCTACAGTTAAGTTAGTAAAAATGCAGTCGAACGCATTATTCATTTGTTCTAATTCAAATAATGACCAGTTTTTTTTGTTGATTCTTGTTTTAACGTTGTACGTTATGATGTTATTCAAACTTTATTTGTGATATGTTTTTTACCTAAATATTTCATGCAATTAAGGAATGTTTAAATTTAAATAAAATATAATTTTAAATTTTAGTTAAACAAACAATTCATAAGCGTACCTATTCAAATTTTGTTGAACAAGATGGTCCAGCTAATAACAAGTACTTATGAGTATTTTATTATTACTGTATAAGTACTATCACGGATCCGTGGTCTAGTGGTAACGCACTGGCTTCACATCTCTTTCGCATGAGACGTTAAATCGAGTTGCAGTGTACTATGTGCTTCACACCGGGCACTAAAAAACCCAGGGTCCCCTCTGGAACGGGGCGTCTCCTGTATCTTGCACTATCCCCCCGTAACCAACTAACACGTCTTCTGGGCGGCGATGGCCATATGGGAGAGAATCCCGGTGCACTCGATAAAAATTCAATACGCACACACACCCTTACGCTGCACAGAGGAACCTGCTCAACATTTATGGAATCATTTATAAACTACTTACTGTGGTTGTCATGTCAATAACCCCTACGGAGAATAATCTCAAAAACACTTCCAAACGGGTCATTTTTGAAGCAAAAAATATGGAAAGAATTGTGTGAATCCATTGATACTAAACACTCTACTACTAAGCAGTTTGGGCAGATCTCAGGAACTAATGACTCGAATTCAATGATATTATACGAATAATCCCTACTGAGTGGACATGAACATATTGTCAGGTCGTTTCGATCCGCAAATGTTTTAGCAAGTTATTGCCCTTTGATTAGAAATATTATATTTTTCATAGGAAATGTTTGTTTCCGTGCGAGATCTCAGGAACAAATTATATGCATTAAAACTTTATATGCAGCATCACTACCCACAGAACATAAGCAAATTGTTAGGTCGTTACGGTCTGCTTGTTTTTCAGGAAGTTACTGCTCTTTTTATCAAAAAATTATACATTTTAATACAATATTTTCGTTTCCGCGCGAGATCTCAGGAATTAACAAATCGAATTCAACGGCAAATTAGCAGCATCCCTATCAAGAGGACATTAACTGCTACACATCACGAACCCCGGATTGACAGTCCTGCGCTCTATCAACTGAGCTAGACGGGCCCGGCGAAAACAGAGCCACATGGTAGGTGCATATTTAAGTCATGATATAACGTCATATTCTCTATAAAGTACTATTGACAAAAGTTATTAATATACCTATTATTTACGGGTTTTTTTACTATAAGTAATTACTGTGAAATATAAGTGTATTTTATTGTTTTTTAAATGCAAATTATTTGCTTTAAAATAAAAACACACAGGTTTTGTATACTGATGTTTCTTATTTCACGAAAACATGCATGACAAAACATACTGGCTATCGCATAAAAGAATCACATAAAGACTAAAATAAAATTCATTTTTTAAATTTTTATATTTCATTAAAATTGATAAAATAACACATAATTACATATAGTAATAGTCCAAACTGCTGAAGTACGTACTTAATATTGCAGCATAAATGAAAAGAAGGCAATTTTAAAGTGGTAATACTATCAATATATTACTAGTATGCAGCGTTTAATCAAAGACAATATAATAAATGCATAATTAAAAAATAAATCTATATTTATTAGAAAATCAAATAAATAAATTTAAGCTATCATAATTAAAAGTTGTTAGTCACAAATTGTGTGGGAACACTAATAAGGTTTGCATTCAAACATTCAATACATTCAATAAAACATAATTATGTAATCAGCCAATCTTTGTTCTTTGCAACTACTCATTAACAATAGTTAATAAAATACTATTACCGTCGATTTGTATTTTTTTCTTAGGCAAGTTATAATCACTTTCAGTTTGAACAAGACGGCCATAAGGCCCTACGTCGCTCACCTGAGGGGCTAATGAACAACTGTTCTGAGAAAGTTTCATGAAGATTTGGCTAAATATGTGGCCTCTAGAGTGTTAACAAGCTTTTTTTAAAGAAAGTTTCATCTTGATTGGGCAAAAAAATGTGACTCTTAAGTGTTCACTAGCTTTTTCTATAGCCATAAAAGGGAAACTGTACCGCCCCCCGGGCGGCCATGTTTTTCAACGGATCGAAACAATTTTCAAACTCGGCCGGGATATCATAAAAACAATGTTTATGTTGAGTGTGCAAAAATGTGACTTCTAGAGTATTCACATGTTTTTTCTATAGCCATATAAGAAAAATGCCCCACCATATTTTTCAACGGCACGGAACAATTTTCGAATTCGGCCGAGATATCATAAGAACAAATGTTCTTAGCAAGTATCATTTTGATTGGGAAAAACGTGTAACTTCTAGCGAGTTCACATGCTTTTTCTTCAATTTGACCTTGTCCGATATAACATTTGGAAAAATGTTCTGTGCAAGTTTTATGAAGATTGGGCAACACATGTAGCCTCTAGAGTGTTCACAAGGTAAATGTTGACGACGAACGACGAACGATTCACGACACACGACGGACAAAAGGCGATCAAAAAAGCTCACCATGAGCGCGTTGTGCTCAGGTGAGCAAAACAGATGTCCTGCTTAAACAATGTTTCTCATATAAATTGTTAACACAACACAAAGCCTGGATATTATTAAATCTACTTCATATAACATTACACGCATAATGTATTACATACAAAATATAAACTGTGCTAAATTATTCAAATACGATGGTATTCCACGTGTCCATACTGTGGTCGTCATTCCATACATAAAACCAGTTAAAATAGTGTTTAAACAGGTGAAAATGACCAATTAAGTTTTTTTTTTAAACATAGCATACCGTCGTGGTTGTTATGTCATACATTAAAAACGTGAAAGTAATAAGGAGTTCAAATGTCTTTAAAACAAGTATAAATGACCAAAACAAGTCTTTTAAAGAATTGAGAAACGTAAGTTAATATCACAACCCTTCTAGCAAATTGAAAGCCAACATCTAGAGATAATTGCATAGGATTATCAGTCATTATGTGTTGCTGTCAAAAACTATGTTACTTATTCAATTCGTTAGGTTATAACACGCATAAACCTGTCGTTTGTCAATGTAAATCTTATTGTGTTATTTCATTTATCTTTAACTTACACTCTGAAGGATTTTTATTGTATTTATAACTGCAGCAAAATAATTTTATACTTACTTTCTCTTATAAAATATTAAACAACTGAACACTGCGACGGGAGTATAAATAAGAGCTATATAACAATACAACTAGTTCAACAACATATACAATTTCAATAAAACTAATTCGTCTTTGGGAGCTAATCAAAAAGGTAAAAGCGTTTCATGTTTATTTCATATCGCTGCAAATACGCAGTATATTAAGATTAATCGTCTCACTTTGAATAAACAGTGCATGCATGCCTTTAATAAAGGACCACGATTCATTAAATTGATTGTCACAATTTCCTTAGTAGTTGTAACTCGCAATATCAACTCGCAATATCTACTATACAGATTGATGTACAAAACAATAAGCACACAACCGTTAACAGAAAATAATCTAATTAAGGTTTGAACTTATATACAAAACGAAATACAAGCATATATTATTTAAAGGTTTTATTATTTAAATAAGAAAATGACCCAATACGTGTATGTTTGTATGCCTTTGTCCTTAGACGACAGTTCAAAGACACCAATCTGGTTTCTAAGACATCGTAAAAACCTTGTGATATCTAAACAAGATTGGAATCCTGACAGTTGCTTTTGAGAAAATAATCATAAGTTAAATTAGTTTTGTCAAATGGTTGAATAAATATAAAAACAAAACATATAAAAAAGTTGTCGGCTAAGTGTGGTGTATTTAGATTGATATTTTTACTATTTTTCTTAAATATTACTCCTATCGTAATACCGGGTAAGCAAGAAACTATTGGAATGTTTAAGAAAAACACCACATATAAAATTATGTTTTACAATTATCTAACTATTTGTATGACAATGAGCAATAGCATGCATGCATGTGGATTTAAGACAATTAAATAATCCGAAAACATTTACAATAATTAATTGTCGCATTTCACAATTGCTTTCAATCTTATCCTAGTAAAACTCCCACCTGTCAAAACAATCACACAACAAGTCATTTAATATCATTTTCACGAGCTTAAATTGCATAAATCTAAAGAGGTGCCAAATTTTATAACGTTACCAGTTCAAGAATTGTTTGGTTACAACGTAAAACGTGATAAAAATATGGTAATTCAATGCTGCTGAATGCGAACACTTTGGCGATGAGTTATCAATCCGAGTTCAATGGTTGTACTGGAAACGGCGGTGTTTTAGATCTCTGTTTAACGCTACTATCGTGTGATGTTTGTCTTTTGACGCCATGGGTAGGACGAGTTGTTGTACCTTGCGCAACACCTTTGCTTAAAAGCGGACCGTCCTTGTGAAGATGAAGGGCAGGCCATCACAGATTTCAGTTAATAATACAGCTACATTGAATAAATAAATATTAAATACATACATAAATTGTCCCCGCTCTTACCTGTAATCGTTATTTTTTTCAGAAGAGGTAAAGGTACAGTGGCTTCTCTATTTGTGAGGTGGAAAAAAAATAATTACATTTTTACATTTCCGTGTATATATTTTATATTGTATTACGTTTTTACTTCATTGGTTGTATTAACAAGTGTGGATGACACCTAAATGAAGCAAGGTGCTCTCTCTGAGTCTGTCTGTAACTTGCTACTGTTTCGAATTGAAGAGATTACTATTTTGTTATGAATACATTGATTTGTCTGAGGGTCATATATACATATATATACAACAATCAATAAACACGGTTTATGTATATATATATATATGACCCTCAGACAAATCAATGTATTCATAAGAAAAAAAAAAAAATATATATATATATATATTTATTATATATTATTTATGTATTTATATATATATATGTGTGTATTTATTTATTTATTTATTTATTTATTTATTTAATATATCACACATTACTCCTATATGACATAATCATATTTTCTTATTCACCTGTTATTGGTGTTGTTCAAGTACGACGGATTATGATAATCAAATAGTCCAACATAATTATAAGAAAATCTGTTCATTGCATTACTTTTTTATAACTTTTTGAATTAAAGTATTTAACGAGTTGAAAACGAATGTTCTTTCCAAAATATGTATCACCAAAAATCCTATTACGCAAATACAAAGTCGCACATGACAGTGGCGTTTACATTTTAGTACTTCAAATACTTATTACACAAAAACAATTAAAAAACAGTGAATTTTTTTTATAAAAGGACAGCGAATACAAGTTGCATCAATGTTATTTCATAAATATTCTTCGCAATACAATTATGTGACGCTATTGAAATAACACGCTTTATTTTCCTGTTCACCTAAAACATGTTCCTTAACTAGTATGAACCTTGTTTACACGCTATGTCACTTGCATCACCATTCAAGCTTACCAAGAACTCCACATATGGGCCGCTAGCAGTGTAGTTTTTGAAGAGTGATGTGTCAAACTTCTCTCCCGCGTTGAAGTTCATAAACAGAGGCGAAACCATTCAAAATCGCATACTGAACAACTGCAGTATTTAACTAACCTTTGCTTATAGTATTGTGCATTAGCTTCCAGTATGTTACCAATTGTAAATTATGATAAAAACATCAACTATAAGATATACATGTATAATGCCTGTGCTATTCGCCAAAAACGTTACTTTATCGTGTGTATAGTGGTAAAAGCGCCACACTACGAGTCATGCGGTGGTACAAATACGTTCGTGTTTCAAATATTTTTTTTCGAATCGTGTCTGCACGATTGTTAGTCGGACGTCAATCTCATTAAAATCAGCCCCAGTCTGACGCTACTATATTATCTGCTGACTAGATCTCATGACCTCGCATAAGGGTTCACGTTCAGAAGACCTTTTCAGGAGCCAATCAAACTGTTGCCTTCAAAATCTTGTGGTATAACTTCATAAACAAACCACAAATACTACGTACGAAATTAACGTGAACAATGGATTTTCGCCTAAGGTACCACTATACCCATTGTTGCCCAAGTGAAAATTATCTGTAAATGATTTATTCCCGAGGATCAGCTGATAATGCTTCACTTTTCAAAAACCGTGGCAAAACTTTCCCGTGCAACAGGCAATTTCCTTGGGTGCAGCAGGGCTGATATTTATTTGTTCGGAAGCTCATTTGAACGTTACCTGTTATATAATGTCTTCAGATCCAAACAATATTATTTTTGATTTTAATGAGATTGGTCTGACATATCTAATTCGAAAAACTAATGCAAATGACCACAACTTAAAACGGGTTAAAAAGACAACAAAATCAGACTCTAATCAATCAATTGCGGTTGTCGAGCTCGTTGCTTATCCACCTTATCCACGAAGCCATGGGATCAAGAAAGAAAGATTGGTTTGGAACAGTTCTTTTCATCATAGGATATGTTTTATGCTTAAAAATGTCATGATTAAGTTCAACTAGAGCTCTGTCACAGACGTTACAACGGTCCATGAATTATAGCATGTTTGAAGGTTAGGGCCTGCCAGTTTTTAGCTCGACTTTTAATACCTTGTTTGGACTTACAACTTAGCTTATTTTGACAGTATTGTGGGTAAATAGAAAATTTATCAATAACTATAAAAGACATTAAATTGAAACTCAAGGTTCTGACACCATTCTGCAGATAAGATGAGGTTACTTTTTCAAGGATTTTGTTGGAGTTATTACCCTTTTTTAACTTACAATGTTCCTTTTAGATCAAAATTTTCTATGCCTGAGGTATTGACCTAAAAACTCAACGTTCTTGATCACAGTGATGAAATTATTCTGTATACAGGTGGAGGTTACTCCATCAATGATTTTGCTTGAGTATTTGCCCTTTTTTAAACATAGAAATTTTGCGTTAGGTCAAATTTCACAATATCTATAAGAGGTTTTGACTTGAAACACAGTTATGAACCCATTCTGTAGACAAGATAAGGTAATTATATCAAGGATTATGGTGGAGTTATTGCCCTTTTCTCAACTCAGATATTTTTGTTCGAGAGAAATTTCTCAATATATATCAAAGATATTGACTTGATATTCAAAATAGTTCATGACATTTATTAACTTATTCTATAAACAAGAAAATCCGATGGAATATGTGGGAGGATTTGCAAGGAATTTTCCCTATGTATATCATATAAACATAATCAAAGGGCAATAACTTCCTAATGGAGGAGAAAAATGTAATGCTCCATATTTACGAACAACAACACATTATCCTCAACAATGAAGATAAGTTACAAGGAAATCAATTAGATACTGAAGAAGGAGTTGCGTTCACCAGGAAAGTTCCCTATGTATTACATAAAGAAGAAATATTAAATCAAAGGGCCATAACTTGCGAATGGCAGATAACAAATTAAATACCCACCTTTACAAACAACTACACGTACCCCACAAACAGGAAAACAAGTTTCAAGAAAATGCGTTGAAAAGTTTTGGAGGAGTTGCGTTTACATAAAAAGTTCCATTCCAAAAAAAATGAAGTACACAAATCAACAAATGACAATAACTCCAGGATCATGAAATGCACAGTAACAGTTCTTGTGCACATATCTTCTCCTCAATTAAATCTATCCACGGTCCACCTGTGAAGTTTCATGTCAATTGCCCAAACTCATCTCAAAAATGTGCACGGGCGGACTGACGGACAGACAGGAGGATCATTACAGGGCAACCGCAATAAATTTGCGCGTGCCCTAATGACTTGCCAGTTCAAACCTGAAGCACTAGGATAATGTTTTACCAACAACTTCTTCAACGAATTTTTTCTATTTTTAAATGATCCCATTTAAATACACGAAGTATAAATAAAACGTAGACGCGTAGAATTTTAAAATAAATAAGTAAAAACGTAAAACAGTGTTAATTTGAATAAGATATTAACTATAGCTATCAATAAAGGTGACTAATACATCAACATAAAGCTTTGACAACGATAAGGAGACTTGAAGTAGTTTTGAAACCTTTTGTTGTAGTAATGGTGACATTTACCTATCCACCCGATATGCAACCCCAATTAAGTGACAAGACAATATAAGGTATCTTGATATGACGTCTTTTTACAATATCTGAATTCGTACTAAAGTTATTGACCGGAAACCATATTTCAATTTTAGTAACGGTGGCATTGACTCTAATCATACTTATAAGTATACCAAGTCTTATGCCTATATATTCAATGTTTTCAATAAAAGTGGACATAAACGAGAAACTTTACAAAACAAATCTAACAAAAAAGGGCCACAATTCGATCAAAATGCTTGACAAAGTTATGGTTCTTGTTCTACAGACTCATCAAGTTTGAAAGCTGCAGGTCAAATTGTTTTATGCAAATGGACCTAAACTAAATTATAAAATAAAATCTAAGTCGAACAAGAAGGCGCTTTATTATGACGTCTGACCTCAAGGTATGACATTGACCTTTAAGGTAGCCATCTGGTTCTTGCGCGCATCAAACTGTCTTTTATAGGCTAACAGTTGTGCCAAGTTATTTCAAAATTCTTCAATGCATTTAGTTAGAACGCGGACACGCGCTATTTTGACTATAAAGCATTTTGTTTAGATCTTAGACCTGTACGCATGACCTTGACCTTTACGGTAGTCATCCTTTTCTGGTGCTTGAAACACTGACATATCTACGTTAACATTTCTACCAAATTATTTCAAAATCGTGCAATGCATTGGGGTGTTGGGCGCCCGAACAAACAGTATTTTCACAATAAAGTGCTCGATTTTGACATTTGGCTTCAAAGTATGAAACTGATTCGTGCGCCAGATACACCGTCGAAATTCTTCAAGCAGGGTGAATTTCGAGCCCAGACAAGTTTCGGGACAGATCTACCGACAGACCAACCGAATGATGGACGGACCGACCGACAGACCGACAGACGGACAGACCGACTGGACAAAGCGATTCCTATATAGCCACCACCTACTGGTGAGGGGGGCATAATTACTCAGTGGTTGGACGCTTATATGACATTGCATTATGTAGTTTATATCTCAGATCATCGTCTTAAAACACAGGATAAAGCCACCATACTCGATTTAAGAAAACAAATAACACCGGTTGCATATGTTAATATGTTAATATAAGTGTTTAATTCAAATAGAATTTTAATAAAACAAAAACAATCTTTGAAATTTATTTATTGTAAATTGTGTAATATTCAATGAAAATAGTATTAAATCTTAAACTTACAATCGGTAAAGCAATACAAATTCTTTCAAGGCATATACAAGGTTAACAAATGAACATTATGTGGTGTTTTAACGATTTTTAGATAAAGTAGACAAGGAAAGCTTCCTAACCCATGGCGACCATGTTTGGAAGACGGACAATTACTGATCACAAAGCTCACACTCAGCGTTGCCCAGACGAGCTTAAAAGAAAGCTTATACCGGAATATAATATAAATACTCTCTGAATACATTCACCAGTAATACATAGATTTTAAAGGATATTTAACACATTTGGAGCTCTGATTTTCCTAAACTATTTTATCTGCTGTTGCATTTCCTTCGTTGGGACCACTTTATACTCAGACCATTTAAGTTTGAATTCCTACATCAAAATTGAGAAAATATATAAAAATTTAAGCCTATCAATCGAATGATAACGCAAGAAGACATACATGTACAGTCTTATGACTTACTGAATTGGATTTCTATGCATATACAGTAAACCCCCGTTAATACGACCACTTGCGGGTCATAATAAAAGTGGTCTTAATAGTGGGGTGGTCGTATTATCGAGGTTAGGTAAATCACCGAGTCAGTACATGCATTTGTCTGTGTTATTTGAAGTTTTATTTAAAATAATAAATACTCTATACATGACGAAATATTAAGTTTGTTTCTATATAATTGATATAGATTTTGTAACTTATAGTTATGGATGTAAACTTTACATGAAGTCGGAAGTTGAATAAAAAAAATCATTAATTAAGACCGTTTATAGACTGTCTAGTTCAGTATTAAGCAGTGTTACTCATATCTGTCAGGTAGTGTAAATTAACGTAATCTGTTACACAGTCGATATGCTAATGCCTAATCAAAACATAATGTCACATTGTTGTTCACACATCCCTTTTATACTGCAAAGCAGTATGTTTAATTATCTCCACAGCTTATTTTGTTAAGTGATGTAAAGTGTCAACGCCCAAATGACACTGGTCTCAATAACGGGGTTATTTTGAGCGTTATTTGGTACTTTCAGTCTGAAATTAGTGGTCGTAATACGGAATAGCAGGGTGCTCGCATAATCGGGGTTTGCGACCATTGAAATAAATAGGCAAAGAATCGGGTCTTTAAAAAAGTGTCCGCTTTAGCGGGGTGGTCGTAAAATTTAGGTGGTTGTAAAGCGAGCTTTTAGTGTATACGTTTATATCTTGCAATTGTGTTAATTGTACATATTTAAGTGAACATACAGAGATGGTGTAATTGCTTCATAACCACCGGAATCTTCGTAACACTTGTGCTAATTAAACCGACGATTAATATACGAAATAACTGAAGTGTTACATTAGGATAAGTTCAAGACAATTACATACACTTCAATTTAATTTAGTTTCATGTCGTTCAATCTACGAAATTAATTCTGCAATTATTACAACGTGATTTAAATATATTTGTCTGTATGGTTATCAACCCATAATAGCCTAAGTGTGGAATGTTGCCAGGAAGTTCTATTGCATACTGAACTTGTTCTAAGAAATCCTGTCAAGCCATATTTTGCCATTGATCATAGACATTTTAAAGTTAAATATATAATCTCTTTAATAGCGAATTAATAATTATAACAAACTCAATAAATAGATTTATCTTTAAAATAGTTTATGTATTACTAAAAATACATCGCTTGCATTTGGTTTTGCAAAAGCAAGGTCACTTGAAACTAATAAAATATTACTAATACATTATCCAACAGTTTCTGTACTACATTTATGTCAGGAAGACTTTTCTCTAAACTGTGAAACGCATCTGTCCACTCGTTGTCATATAACTCGCTTATCTTCTCCTTAATCTTAGTGGGCCTGTTCACGTCACTCAGGTCGGCAATGTTCGGGTTATTATCGCGGATTTTGCTCAACGCAACAGCACTTAATCTAATACACACATCCGTAATGTTTGGTTACCAACATAAATATATGAAAGCTTTATAAATATTATACATTTTTATGGATGAAAAGTCGCTCGAAATAATATTTTAGGATGTTGAATAAAGAATCAATTTTGCGTTGAAATATTTACATTAAACCAGAACTAACATTATAGGTGATTAATAACACCACGTACAGCTTTGACACTTATGAAGAGGTTGCAGTTGTATTTCTTGTTATTGCAGAATCCCTCTTTATATGTACATTACAACATATATATAATTTCTTATTGTGACCTTTGACCTCTAAATGTGACCTTTACCTTTAAGCTACAGCTACAAGTCGCCACTTCGTCCGTCTGTCCGAATTCTAATTCAACTGCCATTCAGTTTGCCCGGGTGTCAAATGCTCTTCCCCGAAGATGTTATTCATCATACTATATCTATGTCCGTCCGTCCGTACTTACTAACGTCCGTATGTTACTTCGTTTCTCCGGGAGATCTCAGGGACTAATGACTCGAATTCAATGAAACTATACGAAACATCCCTGCCGAGTGGACATACACATATTGTCAGGTCGTTCCGATCCGAAAATGTTTCAAGAAATTATTGCCCTTTGATTAGAAATATGACATTTTCATAGGAAACGTTTGTTTCCGTGCGATATCTCAGGAACAATTTATTATAATTTAATAAAACTTATATGCAGCATCACTCCGCAGAGAACATGGACATATTGTCAGGTCGGTACGGTCTTTTTTTTTCAGGCAATTACTGCCCTTTTTATATAAAAATAATACATTTTAATATTTTCGTTTCCGCGCGAGATCTCAGGAATTAACAAATTGAATTTAATGGAAATTAGCAGCATTCCTACCAACAGGACGTTAATTACTACACATCACGAAACCCGGACTGACAGTCCTGCGCTCTACCAACTGAGCTAGTCGCCTGGCGAAAACAGAGCCTCATTGTAGGTGCATATTTAATTATCGTCATATTCTCTATAAGTACAACTGACAAAAGTTATTAATAAACCTTTTATTTACGTTTTTTAATTATAAGTAATTACTGTGAAAGATAAGTGTTTAAGTGTGATTTCAATGCAAATTATTTGCTTTAAAATAAGAACACATAGGTTTTATATGCTGTTGTTACTTATTTCACGAAGACATGCATGTCAAAACATACTTGCGATCGCATAAAAAACTCATATAAAGACCAAAATACAATTATCTTTTAATATTGTTATATTTCATATTGGATAAAAAACAGATACGTACATATAGTTAATAATCCAAACTGCTTAATTACGCACTGAATATTGCAGCATAAATGAAAACAAGAATGGTTTAAAGGCCAAGTTTAAGGAATGTCTAGCCTTTCCTTAGGGGTATTCCACTCTGTGGATTGGCCCACCATAAAATCTTTTATCATTATATGAAATCTTTTTTCTCAGCAGATTTAGCAATTGCTAAGTGCACTGTTTCCTCTGCAGAGGTGTAGTGATATAAGCTGATATAGGTCGCCATACTGTGTCAACACTGTGACCATAGCCGGGTGCCAATACACATGGGTGAAATACACCACAGAAGGGGCAGGTCAAATAATGAAGGATTAAGCTAGGTCTTTAAGTGTTAATACTATCGACACATTATGCAGCGTTTAATCAATAACATAGAATACGTTCATAATTATAAGAAATAAATTTGTATTTATTAGCAAATTAAAAAATTAAATATAAGCTATCACAATTAAAAGCTGTTACAAACTGTTTCAACACAAATAAGGTTTGCATTCAAACATTCAATACATTCAATAAAACATAATTATGTAATCATCCAATCTTTGTTATTTGCAACTATTTATAAACAATAGCTAGTACAATGCTACTACAGCAGATTTGTATTTCTTTTTGTTAGGCAATTTATAAAACTTTCAATTTGAAAAAGATGTTTGTTAACACAACACAAAGCCTGAATATAATATATCTGCTTTATATAACAACACATGCATAATTTCTTACATAACAATTAAAACTGTGCTTATTTAACAACTATGGTATTCCACATGTCCATACCGTGGTCGTCATTCCTACATACAACGAGTTAAAATAGTGTTTAAACAGGTAAAAATGACAAATACAATTCTTTTAAAAACATAGCATACCACCGTGGTTGTTATGTCATACAATTGAAACGTGAAAGTAATAAAGGAGTTCAAATGTCTTTAAAACAGGTGTAAATGGCCAATACAAGTCTTTTAAAAAAATTGAGAAACTTTAGTTAATATCACAACCCTTCTAGCAAATTGAAAGCCCACATCTAAAGATAATTTCATACGATTATCAGTCAATATGTGTTACTGTCAAAAAATATCTTCCTAATTCAATTCGTTATATTATAATGTGCATCAACCTGTCATTTAACAATGTGAATCTTATTGTGTTATTTCATGTATCTTTTGCTTAAACTCTGAATGATTTGTACTGTATTTATCACTGTAGCAAAGTACTTGTACAGCTACTATCTCTTATGAAATAATAAACAACTGAACACTGCGATGGAGTATAAATAAGCGCTTTATAACAACACAACTAATTCAACAACATATACAATAAAAATACAACTAATTCGTCCTTGGAAGCTAATAAAAAGGTACAAGCGTTTCATGTTTATTTCATATCGCTGAAAATTCGCATTATATAAAGATTAATCGTCTCACTTAAAACAAAAGGTGCATGCATGCCTTTAATAAAGGACAAAGATTCATTAAATTGATCGTCACAATTTCCTTAGCAGCTGTAACATGCAATATCTACTATACATATTAATGTACGAAATGATAAGCTCACAACCATTTAATAATCTAGTTAAGATTTGCCCATGATTACAAAACGAAATGTAAACTCATATTATTTATTGGTAGATTATTTAAATATAATAATGACCCCATATACGTGTACGTTTGCATGCCCTCCGTCCTTAGACAACAGTTTAAAAGAGACCAATCTGGTTTCTAAAAAGTAGTTAAAATCTTGTGATATCTAAATAACAAGATTGGAATTCGGACAGTTGCTTTGAGAAATTAATCATTATTTACATTAGTTTTACATTAGCTTTGTCTAATAGTAGAATAAATAGAAAAAAAAACAACATATGAACAGTTTTCGGCTAAAAGTGGTGTATTTAGACTGGTATGTTTTATTTTTCTTAAATATTACTCCTATCGTAATTGCGAGTAAGCCAGAAACTGTTGGAATGCTAAAGACACACACAACATATAAAAATATGTTTTACAATTATCTAACTATTTGTATGACAATCAGCAATATAATGCATTCATGTGGATTAAAGAAAACTGAATAATCCAAAAACATTTGCACTAATTTATAGTCGCATTTCACAATGGTTTTCAATCTAATCCTAGTAAAACTCCCTCTTGTCAAAACAATCACACAACAAGTCATTTAATATTATTTTAACGTTCTTAAATTGCATAAATCTAAAGAGGTGTCATATTTGATAACGTTACCAGTTCAAGAAGTGTTTGGTTACAGCGTAAAACGTGATATAAATATGGTAAATCAATGCTGTTGAATCCGAAAACTAAGGCGATGGATTAACAATCCGAGTTCAACGGTTGTACTGGAGACGGCGGTGTTTTAGATCTCTTTCTAACGCTACTATCGTGTGATGTTTGTCTTTTGACGCCATGGGTAGGACGAGTTGTTGTACCTTGCGCAACACCTTTGCTTAAAAGCGGGCCGTCCTTGTGAAGATGAAGGGCAGGCCAAACCTGATTTGCGATCGCATATTTCAGTTAAAATACAGCTACATCGAATACATAAATATTCAATACATACATAAGTTGTCCCCGCTCTTACCTATAATCGTTATTTGTTCAGAAAAGGTAAAGGTACAGTGGCTTCTCTATTTGTGAGGTTGGCAAAAACAAAAATAATAAACATTTTACATTTCCATGTATACTTTATTTCATATTTTATTATATTTATGCTTCATTTGTTGTGTTGACAAGTGCGGATGACACCAAAATGAAGCAAGGTGCTTGCTCTGAGCCTCTGTAACTTGCTACTATGTTGAACATGTTTCGAATTAAAGTGATTACTATTTTCTTATGAATACATAGATTTGATTTTTTTTAAATATATCACACATTATTCTTAAATGACATAATCATTTATTCTAATTCACCTGTTATTGGTGTTTGTCAAGTACGACGGATTATGACAATATAAATAGTTCAACATAATTATAGGATAATCTGTTCATGGCATTACTTTTTTTATTTTTTTGAATTAAAGTATTAAACGAGTTGCAAACGAACGTTCTTTCCAAAATATTTATCACCAAAAATCATATTACGCAAATCAACGTCACACATGACAGTGGCGTTTAAATACTAGTACTTCAAATAGTTATCACACAAAATCAATTAAAAACAGTTAAAAATTTCATAGTAAGGACAGTGGCATCAATGTTATTTCATAAATATTCTTCGAAATACAATTATGTGACACGATTGAAATAACACGCTTTATTTGCCTCTTCACCTACAACATGTTCGTTAACTAGTATCAACCTTGTTTACATGCTATGTCACTTGCATCACCATTCAAGCTTACCAAGAACTCCACATATGGGCCTCTAGCTGTGTAGTCTTTGAAGAGTGATGTGTCAAACTTCTCTCCCGCGTTGAAGTTCATAAACAGAGGCGGGTCCTGGACCACTGCAAACCAGCACACCTCCACACACTTGTTGTAGTAGGCAGTCAGGTCATCGGATTCAAGGTCTTTGGGCACCAGCGTCTGTATTTCAAGTAACACTTGCGTGTCAATGTAAAAACATAGAAACGAAACTATTCAAAAATCGCAAACTGAACAACTGCAGTAATTAACAAACCTTTGCTTATAATATGGTGCATTAGGTTCCTGTATGTAACCAATTCTAAATGAAGATAAAAATATCAACTTTAAGATATACATGTATAATGCCTTTGCTATTCGCCAAAAAAACGTGACTTTATCGAGTGTCTAGTGGTGAAAGAGCCAAACTACGAGTCATGGTCGAATCGTGTTTGCACCATGTTTAGTCTGACATGTCTAATTCGGAAAAGTAAAGCAAATGACCACAAATAAAAAGAGGCATAACAAGTCAACAAAATCAGACTCTAATCAATCACATGCGGTTGTCGAGCTCGTTGCTGAACCACCTTATCCACAAAGCCACGGAATCAAGTAAGAACGATTGGTATGGAATAGTTATTTTCATTATATGATATTAAGTGTATTATATGCTTAAAAATTTAATGATTAAGGTCAACTAGAGCTCTGTCACAGGAGTTACAACGGGCTATGAATGATAGCATGTTTGAAGGAGGGTGCCGGCCAGTGTTTAGCTCGACTTTTCGAAGAAAATAAGAAAATAAGTCGAGCTATTGTCGTCGTCCTGTCGTCTTCGTCTGCGCCAGCGTCTGCTAATACGTTTTTTTAGCGTCTTTGTTAGTTAAGTTTATAGGTTTAGTTTTTTGGTTAAATTTTTTGTCAGAGTCCATTTCTCAAAAACTATCAAAGGTATCCATTTGAAACTTTCAATACTTGTTCCCTATCAAAATGGTGCTCCATTACAACAAGGCAGGTAACCCTGTGATTTGTATTTCCAGAGTTATCTGCCCTTGTTTGGACTTACAACTTAGCATATTTATGGTAAATATAAAATTTCTCAATAACTATCAAAGACATTAAATTGAAACTCAAGGTTCTGATACCATTCTGCAGACAAGATGCGGTAACTCTTTCAATGATTTTGTTGGAGTTATTACCCTTTTTGAACTTACAATTCCTTTTAGGTCAAATTTTTCAATACCTGAAACTTAAAGTGCTTGATCACAGTGATGAAATTATTCTGTATACAAGAGGAGGTAACTCTATCAAGGATTTTGCTTGAGTAATTGCACTTTTTCAACATAGAAATTTAACTTTAGGTCAAGTTTCACAATATCTATAAGAGGTATTGACTTGAAACACAGTTATGAACCCATTCTGCAGACAAGATGAGGTAACTATATCAAGGATTTTGGTGGAGTTATTGCCATTTTCTCAACTTAGATATTTTTTCTTGAGGTCAATTTCTCAAAATATATCAGATGTATTGACTTGAAATTCAAAATAATTCATGAAATCTATTAACTTATTCTATAAACAAAAGCAGTTCTCTTGTTTACAGTTATGATAGGAAATGTAACTATATGTATAAAATATAGGCCCGAAGGCGAAGCATTGCCGCTGGATAACTTGGGATCAAAAGGATTGAAGAAGGAAATAAAGAAATATATAAATATAAATTAAAATACTAAATTGGGATGGAATTTGTGGGAGGAGTTGCGTTCACAAGGAATGTTCCCTTTATATTCCATAGAGGAAACATAATCAAAGGGCCATAACTTGCGAATGGAGAAGAACAATTATAATCCCCATCTTGCCGCACAACTACACGTTACCTTCAACAATGAAGACAAGTTTTAAGAAAATCCGATGGGATTTGTGGGAGGAATTGCATTTACAAGGAATTTTCCCTACAACAACACATTATCCTGAACTATGAAGATAAGTTTCAAGAAAATCGAATGGATACTGTAGAAGGAGTTGAGTGCACAAGGAAAGTTCCCTATGTATTACACAGATAAGAAATATTAAATCAAAGGGCCATAACTTGCGAATTTAGGAGAAAAAATTAAATAACCACCTTTACAAACAACTACACGTAACCCACAAACAGGAAAAAAGGTTTCAAGAAAATCCATTGGAGAGTTTTGGAGGAGTTGCGTTCACAAGAAATGTTCCATTCCAAAAATGAAGTACACAAATTTAACAAAGGACAATAACTCCAGAATTATGAAAAGCAGAGTAACAGTTCTTGTGCACATAACTTCTCCTTAATTAGATCTATCCACGGTCCACCTGTAAAGTTCCATGTTAATTGCTTAAACTCATTTGAAGTGTTGAAGGAAAATCATGAAAAATGTGCACGGACGGACGGACGGACAGACGGACAGACAGGAGGATTACTACAGGACACCCGCAATAAATGTGCGCGTGCCTTAATGAGGTTCCATGTCAAACCTAACGCACTAGGATAATGTTTTACCAACAACTGCTTCAACGTATTTTTTCTATTTTTAAACGATCCCATTAAAATACATGAAGTATAAATAAAACGTAACCGCGTAGAATTTTAATTTAAAAT
This sequence comes from Congeria kusceri, assembly GCA_027627225.1. Classification (NCBI taxonomy): domain Eukaryota; kingdom Metazoa; phylum Mollusca; class Bivalvia; order Myida; family Dreissenidae; genus Congeria; species Congeria kusceri. The sequence goes on from CM051025.1 coordinate 70,041,272, forward strand.
CATATGACGTCTTTTTACAATATCTGAATTTGTTCTCAAGTTATTAAGCGGAAACCATATTTCAATTTCAGTAACGGTGGCATTGACTCTTAATCATACTGAATAAGTATGAGTAAACCAAGTCGTATGCCTATAGATTCAATGTTTTCAATAAAAGTGGACCTAAACGAGAAACTTCACAAAACAAATCTAGATCGAAAGGGCGATAATTCAATCAAAATGCTTGATATAGCTATGGTTCTGTACTACAGACTCATCAATTTTGAAAGCTGTAGGTCAAATTGTTTTATGCAAATGGACCTAAACTAAATTATAAAAAGAAATCCTAGTCGAACAAGAAGGCGCTTACTTTTCACATTTGACCTCAAGGTATGACCTTGAACTTAATGGTTGCCATCTGGTTCTTGCGCGCATCAAACTGTCTTTTATATAGGCTAACATTTGTTCCAAATTATTTCAAAATTCTTCAATGCATTTAGTTAGAACTCGGACAAGCGCTGTTTTGACAATAAAGCATTTTGTTTTGACCTTAGACCTGTAAGCATGACCTTGACGGTAGTCATCCTGTTCTTGTGCGCAACACACCGTCGTATCTACATTAACATTTCTACCAAATTATTTCAAAATCGTGCAATGCATTGGGATGTTGGGAGCCCGAACAAACAGTATATTCACAATAAAGTGCTCTATTTTGACATTTGACTTCAACGTATGGCATTAACCTTAAATGGCAGCCATCAGGTTCTAGAGCCAGATACACCGTCTCATTTAGGTTAACATATGTGCCAAGTAATTTCAAAATTCTTCAAACATGGAGAATTTCGAGTCCGGACAAGTTTCAAGACAGACCTACCGACGGGCCGACCGAATGATGGACGGACCGACCGACAGACGGACATACCGACTGGAAAAAGCGATTCCTATATAGCCACCACCTATATGTGGGTGGGTATAATAACTCAGTGGTTGGACGCTTATATGACATTGCATTATGTAGTTTATATCTCAGATCATCGTCTTAAAACACAGGATAAAGACAATATACTGGATTTAAGAATACAAATTACACAGGTTGCATATGTTAATATAAGCGTTTAATTGAAATAGAATTATAATAAAACAAAATTCTTTGAAATTTATTTATTTTAAAATTGTGTAATATTCAACGAAAATAGTCTTACTCTTAAACGTTGAATCAGTAAAGCAATACAAATTCTTTAAAGGCATATACAAGGTTAAATAATGAAAACTGTATGGTGATTCAACGATTTTTAGATAAATTAGACAAGGAAAACTTCCTTACCCATGACGACCATATTTGGAAGACGGACAATTACTGATCACAAAAGCTCACCCTGAGCGTTGCCCAGACGAGCTTAAAAGAAAGCTTATATCGGAATATAATATACATACTCTCAGAATACATTCACCAGTAATGCATACATTTTTAAGGATATTTAACACATTTGGAGCTCTGAGTTTCCTAAACTCTTTTATCTGCTGTTGCATTTCCTTCGTCAGCGCCACTTTATACTTAGACCATTTAGGTTTGAATTCCTACATCAAAATGAAAAAAGATATAACAATTTAAGCCTATCAAAAGAATGATAACGCAACAAGACATACTCTCTTCTGATTTAATGAATTAAAACATCACACATGGATTTCTATGCATATATACGTTTTATATATTGCACTTGCGTTAATTATACGTATTTAAGTGAACATACAGTGATGATGTAATTGCTTATCAATAACCACGGGAATCTTCTAACACATGTGCTCATTAAACCGACGATAAACAAACGAAATAACTCAAGCTTTACATTACAATAAGTTAAAGACAATTACATAAACATCAAAACCTAATATAAAGTTGGTTACAATTTATTTTCATGTCGTTCAATCTACGAAATTATGTGTTTTAATTCTGCAAGTATTACAAAGTGTTTTAAATATATTTGTCTGTATGGTTGTCAAACGTCAATCAACCCATAATAGCGTACCTGTGGAATGTGACCAGGAAGTTCTATTGCAAATTGAACTTGTTCGAAGAAATCCTGCCAAGCCATTTTTTGGCATTGATCAAAGACATTCTAAAATTAAATATATAATCTCTTTAAAAGCGAGTTAATAATAATTATAACAACTCAATTAAAAGTTATATCTTTAAAATAGGTATTACTATTTTTTACTAAAAAATACATCGCTTGCATTTGGTTTTGCAAAACAAGGTCACTTGAAACTAATGTAATATTACCTTTAAATTATCCAACAGTGTCTTTACTACATTTGTGTCAGGATGACTTTTCTCTAAACTGTCAAACGCATCTGTCCACTCGTTGTCATATAACTCGCTTATCTTCTCCGCAATCTTAGTGGGCCTGTTCACGTCACTCAGGTCAGCGATGTTCGGGTTATTATCGGGGATTTTGCTCGATGCAACAGCACTTAATCTAATACACACATCCGTAATGTTTGGTTACCAACATAAATATATGAAAACTTTATAAATATTATACATTTTTTATGGATGAAAAGTCGCTCGAAATAATATTTTATGATGTTGAATAAAGAATCAATTTTGCGTTGAAATATTTTACATTAAACCAGAACTAACATTGTAGGTGATTAATAACACCACGTACAGCTTTGACACATATGAAGAGGTTGCAGTTGTATTTCTTTGACACAGAACAATGTTTTGTCTGGAAAGAAGACCTAGATAGAGGAAAATTAGCTTGAAATGCAAAAACAAAAGTACAATATATGCCCTGGGCAACTATGACTTGAATCTTTCAGCTACAGAAATTGTCCTTGCGTGTGTCTCAAAATGATATCACCACTCCAGACAAGTTGGACAAACTTTTGCTTCCTAAAACAAATTCATTCTTATATTTGACCTTAACGTTTGACCTTGGAATCACATAGCTTGTTCTTGCCTGGGACACATCCTGTCATAATGGTGAGCACTGTGTTCTAAGTTATTGCAGAATCCCTCTTTATATGTACATTACAACATGTAAAACAAATATAATTTCTTATTGTGACCTTTGACCTCTCAATGTGACTTTTACCTTTAAGCTACAGGCTTGGTTTTTGCTTGCAACATACCATCTCACGATGACCATCATTTCTACCAAGTCATTTGAAAATCCCTCCATGTAAAAAAATATTAAGTATAGTAATTTACCATTGACCCTAACCTTTGACCTTGACCTTTGGCATACATAGCATGGGTCAAGTAAGCAACAAATTTTCTGGTTATGGGGGAATAATAATCTGAAGTTAAATGTATATTAATATTCCTCCAGGAATAAAGAAGTTATTTAGTGTTAACAAAATACAAGTATTTCACCATAAATTGTGACCTTGACCTTTAACAATCAGGCATGTGTCAAGAACACTACATCGGCTTATCATGGGGAATAGTAATCTAAGTTATATTAGAATCCTTTCAGGCATTAAGAAGATAGGAAGCGGAAACAAAATACAAGTATTTGACCTCTGAACTTGATCTTTAACGGACAAACATGCGTCATGTACGCGACAAAATCCATGGTCTTATCATGGAGAACAATATTTTGATGTTATATTAAAATCCATCATACTTTGTATTTGACCTTTCACATTGAATTGTGACCTTGATCTTTGACGGACAAGCATGGGTCATGTATGCAACACATCGTCTGGTCATGGGGAATAATAACAAGCATGATTTATGAAGTTACGGAGCGGAAACTAATATGGACGGACGGAGAGACGAACAGATGTACAGACCACCACGTACGAGTTCCATATAGCCCCCACTTTTATCCAAAAGTGGTGTTATAATTGCATGATATTTATGGTTTTTCAATTATACTGAAATACACAAAATAACATGTGTATATATCGTTCCTCAGAACACTTTTAAGATATATCTAAGTTTTGAAGTAAAATGTACCAACTAGTACCTAGTCAATGCGTCATCTTTCTCTGCTTTTTCTTGTTGATACTGTCGCCGAAGGCTTGCGTTCTCGCTTTGCAAATGTCTGGTATAATTTTCAAGTTCCAACAGTCTTTTTTGCAACCTATACATACACATTCTGATTATTTTAGAACTTGAAGGGACTTGTTCACAGATTGTTGCATTTTTTTCAAGTTAAATGCCTTAACTTGACAGATGAAAGCATTAAAACTTAAGAGCTCAAGTATAATAACAAGAAAAGGATTTAAAAAAAAAGAAAACACAAGTTTGGTCCTGTCGAGGTTGGAACCCGAGACCTCCGAATTAAAAGGCTATCGCCTTAACCACTCGGCTATTCCGATTTCTGTATACATCCCTGCAGTATTTTCTTCATGTAAGTGATCCACGTGTTGTTAATTATTTTAACGAAAACATCAGAAACACTCCAAATTAGTCCATGTTTTAGCGTTACCAACGCTTTATAATTTTATGATTTCAACCGATGATTACTCATAAAATTCAATGTCCGTAGTGTTATTTCGCTCCCTTGTAAAAATTCTTCTAATATTTTTGAAATCCATGACAAAAAGTTGAAAAAATTTCAATTGGTAAATCTGTGAACAGGTACCTTTAACAAAATACATTAAGCAATGAATTTATTTATTCTACACATATTAATACAGTCTCACTGATATGGTATTAATGACCATGAACATGGGTCTGTGTGCGTAAGATACAAATTTATCAACTATAATATAAGGTATATGTACTTAGCATTTTCCTCCCGTAGTCCATTGTTTTCTTTTTCTAAACATGCAATCTGACCTTGTGAACTTTTGAACCTATAAAAAACAGTTGCAATTTCCAAAAACTATCTATTATTATTGATTATATTCAAAACCTAATATAAAGTTGGTTACAATTAAATATTATACTATTTCATATACTTTTGTTATACAAATGCTGAGTCATGTAATGATGGTCGCCTGTTTGAATTTTAACATTAGGTTAGAATAACTATATATTTGATTAGCATATTGTTTTTACATTATAATAACAGAAATAAATTCATTGTAAAATTAATTTTGAAGTTATACTTAAATGTTATGAACTTTAATGTAAAAGTGTTCTACAAGTGTAGTAATAACATAATGTGCCAACTCCAATATTTTACATTTTAATGAACTTATTGTATTTAGTATTCTGCCGAAATTTACAGTGCAATGTTTTCATCTATCTTTGCCTTCGCAGCTTCTAATTTGTTTCTCCACATCCTGTCCTCCCACGAACTATCTCTCGTAGATCTGAAATAAACAAAATTAATGAAGCACTTGTATATGTCACAGAAACCACACCTTGTTTAGTTAGGCGAAAACAAAACAGTTCTGTGTTTTGGGAAACCCCACCCTACCTAGCAAAGCCCCCCCCCCCGCCCCCCCGACCCTAAAGTTTTTAGAGACGATCATTTTCCGTGACATTTGAATTTGGCAGATTTTTATTTTTTAAGAGAATTAATAGTGATTAACGGATAATCCGCGTCGGGGAAAAGGCGTTTTATTTTAACTGAGTATTCTGGATCCCTTCATGGATGAATGCTATTGCCGGTTAAGCGTTTGCGATTCGTTTCGCTTTTATGGTTAGACTTTTTAAAAAAAATCTTAAAAAGAAAATAAATCACTACCCTTCCTAACTTTTTAGACCGTTGTCCGAAACACACCTTTTTTTGGCCTTCCTAAAAGTTTATAGTTTTTCTGTTACGACGCCTCCTCTCTACGCGATGAGAACGGCTAATATGCCAATACGATTCTTAAAGGGTTAAAACTGATGGGTGAAAGATATAACATGCTTTTCGCTCCATAAACTGACCTTGGTCGTCGGTAGGTATAGCCAGTAAAAGGAATATATAATGTCTTGGCTTAACAAAAATCCGTTCACAAACGCCGGTGTGAAATATTTGAGAAGAGGTCTGAAGATTGAGAGAGCAAGGGAACTGGTCAACATGATTACTTAAAACTTACGGATCCATGTTTAAATCATGATACACTGTGTACAGTCGTGCTAACGTAGTATGTCGCCTGTATACATTCGCAACTTCTGAATCCGTTAACAAATCGTACAACACACATTATGTGCCATATAAACCCAAATGATAGTCGTATAAGTCGCCACAATTCATCATTGCTGGGATGGATATATCGCTTTACATAATTATTAAATTTGATGTCACTTCACAAAAACAAACCTCTATACTAAGCGGTTCACTAGCAACATTTTGCTTTTTCTGCACAGAACACCTGAAATCAAACGAACACACGAGCGTGACCTGGTTTAAAGGTATAAACGCAATGCGATTTGTTTATCCTTGTTCCTCTTCGCTTTTGTCATACCTGCCGTTGTACCGCAAATGGGCCAATTGACCGATCAGAAAGTCTAACGTGGGTATTTAGCCATTATGCTAGCTTCCCACAATAGTGCGATTCCACTACGAACGTCACGTAGCTGATCATGGACTTTCTCTGAAATGTCAGGTGTTGCAAGTCGGTACATTCTGATACAATTTTTGTATTGCTCGGATGCAATACGGTCACAATTTGACAATTTCAGGTGTCACGATCAGTAAAGGTCTGATCTCCACTTCAGATACGATAACATACGTTCCGATGGGATCGTTTCGATCGAGTCCACAAATGGGTCTCGATCTGACACGATCATCCCAGAATTAGGACAATCTGGCACAATACGATACGTTTATAACGAATCGAAGCGCTCCATTAAGCTATGATACGATTGTGGTCGCGATGTCTTCCACGATCATGATCGAGGGTGATCACGATTTGAGCTACGACTGGACGCCGACAGAGAGAACGCTATACATGTTACTCTCAACAATTGATGATTACAGGAGTTGCGGATGATATCAACTTGGCATTTGCTGTATTACTTTAAACAAGCATTATCGCAAGAGTAGAAACAGACGAGTAGCAGACGGTCCAGCTACAATACCAACCACAAAGGACAAGGAGAGCTTCAGTCATGCAGTTGTAGTTTCGACAATGGCTAGAAGAGGACAAATCTATGACACCGATCTATCCAAAATATGTTACGCTAAACGTACACTTTTAAGTTTTTGGATAGTGGGCACACAATGGGATATACTGTTGGTGTCGTGTATTGACCGTAACAGCAACGTAAAGACAGGAAATCGTAGCTCAGCCGTACAAACAAAAATTCAGAATATTTTATTCTCTATTGTCATAATTCGACGCTGATGTGCTCCTAGAGTGTGTTTACTTACTGCGCATTTTCAGGATCTGTCTTTTTCTTAGTGACATGTGACTGGGATCTATGTAATAATAATAATAATAATAATCAATTAAAGCACAATTAATGTAGCGAACATAACTAGCACTAATAGAAGAACGACGCGTTAAGAGGCAGCTTATACCACAGTGTATAAGCGTATAGTGAGCTAAACCGGAAGTTGGTGATCTGTACGCCGATGATCAGTCAGTTGCAAACAGCAGAAAACGCAGTAAGTGACACAATGTTTGATAATATCTTTTACTTTATGGCTGGATGTAACGCGATTTAAACGTTTATGTTATTTATTGTCCTATTGGTCACAAATGTGCTTTGTGATTTGTGTTACAATTGTGTTTTCGTTGAGAAATCGGTAGTTGATCACTGCTAATATGTTGAAGCGATCGAAAATTTTTGAATTAATATCCATGTTATTAATTGGATTTTGCGTAAATGTGTAAACCTGTGTTGCTTAATACCTATTAACACTTATTAAACTATAGACATTACTTGATAACAGATTATATTTGTAATATCCAAGATATTTACCGTTTTATTCGGTCACTGTTTGTTTATTGACTGTAAGCCTAGTAGCGACTGTACGCAATCTTTAGTTGCGCGATTGAAATAACATTCTGTACGCTAAGTTGCGATTAGTGATCGACACAAATTTAAGAAATGTTCGATCTTCCTTGATATTCATTATAAAATTGTACGTAAATATTATTTAGTTTACATTTACATGTATTATTTATGCGTAATAAAATAATAATTTCATTCGACAATGTCAAGTCATGGTGACATATATCGATATTGATTATACATTAATGTTGCTTTATAGGAATCGCGCGTGTTTGTCCGTACGTCCGAATGTGTGTACGTCCCAAAGAATGTATAAATCTCAAGTTAAACTAATATTATATTTCATTCGCACTTATATGAAATTGCAGATCTACTTATTCAGTCCTAGAGCAACTAAGCTTTCCATGACAATCAACATGTAGTTCTTACAGCAAAGTCAACAATTAATGTTTTTATTTCAGGCTTTTCGGTGAGCGAGTGGAAAATATGGATGATAACTCTGGGTCGTGTGAAATGAAGACAATTGCTCATTTCACGCTGGCTTAAATTGAACTACTTTTTTTTCTTATTTTGTTTCATTTAAACATATGTGAATGAACACAGGTTTATCATGAAGTTATAGCAACAAACATTTAGTTGTTATAAAAACATACTCGGACAAAAAATATTAAATGAGTTTTTTTTAAGATTGAAACAATATATCTCATTGAAACATTGCATATTTATATTCAGTGACGCATTTCACATGCAAAGCACAGTCAAACCTGTCTTACGAGACCACCCGTGGTGATTCTTAAAAGTGGTCTCGTAACACAGGTGGTCACATAATGCAGTGTGACTTGCACAGGCAGCTGGTCGTTGGTTGTACATGTAAGTATGTGAAGATCTTTAGTAATCATGCTATATCATATACACATACACATTTGGTATGTTCATAAAGAATAAAGGAAGAATAAATGAGTTCTAAAAATATTTGATTTCTTGACTTCTTTATTGAATTTTTATTTTTATTAAAGTGTACGTGTCTTATTTAACACAAATGCATTAAATAACATAGTCGCATGCATTCATCTTCATGTACATTTACATTATAGATTTGTATACATGTATATGCATAACATATAAACATACATGTATAAACATACATTTATTTTAATATAATATGATATTTACACATATTTACACACACACAAGCATACACACACTTATATTCATTTACTAACAAGGTCTCAATCTTTGTCTGCTTCACGTTCTTTCATTTATTGAAATCTCCCCTAACTCATCACTATAGTGTCCATTAATGACTGTAGACGCTTATGGTGTCCCTTTTTCACCGCCCATTGTTTCGTTTTTCTGTTCATGTCGCAGACCTCGCTTATGGTGAGTGATGGGTCTGGTGTATTCGTCTTCGGCGTTTCTTCTGTTGGGTTGGATTCATCGTTTGATTGACATCCACTTGCTGCGTCTTCGAAGTACATGTAATACAACAGGATCAAATTGAAGACATTTCTACAATAAATATAACTTACACACTTTCGTTTTCTTTTTCAGTAAAACAACTACACGTAACTTATCATTTTGGTTTCAAAACTATTACATTCTTGCATATAAAATTATCGTCTTGAAAATGCGGACAGAGAAAATTAACATAAATTGACTCAAACAAATTAAATAAAGTTATAACTACTTTTGAATATAACCGTTCAGATCGTTTTCATGAGCAACTAATCGTACACTCTAAGTCTTACATTTTGCAACTAGTCGTACAATCGAGTCACGTTGGGTGGTTGGACAAATTGTTTGATTTCTCTGCGCAAAACCTATTCTCTTTAAATAAATGAATACTGCTTGACTTGTAAGTGATGTATTTATGTGTTTTTTACACAAAAATACACCAACAACCATCATTACAATGAAATATACGGCTACAAACTTATTTTTATTTAAAAAAAAGAAACACTTAAGTGATCATGTCTGCTCAACAAGTACTCTTAAAATACTAGGCATAACCGACAAAACTGAATATATTTACGTAATGTAATTATATGTGTTCGGACAACTTAATTTAATTTATATTCTTCTTCGAAGTAGAATATACAATTAAACATGTGTGTGTGAAACTGCGTTTTCTGCTGTTTCCAACTAACTGATCATCGGCGTACAGATCCCCAACTTCCGGTTTAACTCACTGCACGCTTATACACTGTGAATACGCAAGTCGTCTATTTCAGCTACACCAATTAGAAGGCGATATTAGAAATAACAGCCGAGTGTAAATATTTGTTTCGACGGATTTGCATCTGACTAATTGAATTATTATTAAACTACGCTACGCACACGGATCTTACCAATCGCCATAAGCACATTTATTATTGTGTTGTTCAGTTCTCAATATAATAATCGAATATTCGTATTCCGAATTAGTATTCGAAGTAACAGAATATTCGCGTATCGATTGCTAATATAAAATTTAAAATTCATCAGCAAAATAAACATACCTTGAACATTTTGGTTTTTCAACAACATAGTGTAATGTCTGTAATAAAGTAAATATCCGATTATATTAAATAATTAATAATAAGTTTAGTGCCTTTCTCGCACCGACGGGTCAGGCACATAATAAACACCGGCCACACGTAATGACACGGCCATACATGCACATTCAGACAGCTATACTATAAAGCAGCTATAAAGACGATACTTTAGTGTGATGTTCTCAAAGATAAAAAAGAATACAATGGCGCCGCATTCCTAATGGCGTTGTTTTGAAGTACATCCGTTCAGTTCGCAAACGGGTGGCCACTCTAAGAAGTCATAAGGGTAGTCACACAAATTACTAGGCAACGAGTACATTTATAGAATTTAGTTTGTGGTGCTTAATCTTTGAAAACATCAAACACAAATATCGTGGTCGACTTTGCGACTTTTAAAATCACTATTGTGTAGAGTTTGGATGACGTTAACATATTAATGATTCATCAATTTGTTAGGATATTAAAATTATTGATTAGTTCAATTTATAACCTAAATTTTGATCGCAAATTCATCCATATTTAAATCTAACAATATGTATATAAACACGAAATGAAAAAAATGTCCAGTTTCCTGTTCATATTAACTCGCAATTTAGTGAATACCATACATTCAGTAGCGCCCAATTCAGAACTTCACAGCCCGAAAACGTCTAACTGTTGTATTTACTACATTGTACTTCTAAATTATTTAGAACTTATAAATTCTAACGTCTACAATATGACATAATTGGCAGCCACTTAAAATATATTTGCTTTCATATTTAATATATAAACTTACCTCTGAAATATTCGTCATTGCATCGTCTGCATCTGATAAATCTTGTTGGCATTTTGATTCCAAATCCCCTAGTTTCTTGCTTTTGTAGTTTCTACGTTGTGCTTCCTTGGTCTTCTTGGTATTTATCTGTGGCTGATACTTACAAATACGTTTGCACGCATCAAATAAGCGGGTTGCATGGAGTTTTAAACGATCTAAATCTAAGTCGTAACGAAAGTCTTTCGCCTGGTGTCCAGCTTCTTGTTTCTGACCACTGAAATTAAAAACATAAAGGTGTTTTCTTTGAACGTAATATTAGAATGTTACCAAGAGAATTAATATATACTCCACATGTGTTTCTCTTCCTTAAAAGAAATACTGATTTTCGCTTTGTTGTTTTTAAATGTCAAATCTGTCAGGCTAACTTCTAGGACAGATTTCGTTTATGCGGTGATTCACCGCATATATAACTTATGCAGCAAAAACGCACAATTTTACCGCATAAAAATACCAAAAACACATACCAGTCAGTGAGTCAGCATAACTTTAGTTAAGGGGAATGTTTCTTGTTCCATCACACCACATTTTAGATTTTGCTATTTTTTTATAAGAATGATATAAGGAGATTAAATGGAGAAATTACACAAATTGGCACTTATTCACAGAGATTTCATATTTATCCCTGCAATACTGGTCAGCGAAATGTACTTTTATTCCAAAACGTGCTTGACACGTCACGTGATTCATTAGACAAGTTCTCTAAACCAGCATACCTTTAATAAAATATTGTATTTATAAGGCACATGTTTAATATAAGACATCGTCAATTTAGAAAGCATGATTAATAGGTTCACCCTCTTTATTTTATCGTATTTGCTAACCATAAGCCCGTACTACGTGTGTATATTCAGCAAAATACATATTAACTCTTAACATTCGAAGTTTGTTTTCTGTATACAAGTTATCTACCCTACATACATGTATACCGCTATTAAATTATAAGGGTAAACTGTTTAACTTCCTTGTCTACTTTCGATCAACAAACAGAAAACCTTTTTTTTTTAATCTGCGAATTACTTTTCTCGCATAAATTATATAAAACAATCATAATTTCAGGACATAAAACAGTAGTTATACACATTATGAAAATATTTATAATTTCAACTTACTTCCTAACGGTATCAAAATCGAAAGTACAGTTTGTATTGCCTTTTCTAAATGCATTCCACTAAAAATATAATAAATCAGGAGTGAAAGGGTGTTACCGAAAACCTGCCGCACGATAGTCATCTTCTAAAGGTGTAGTTGCTCTTCGTTTTGTTTCTTTAAAAGACATTGTGTTGAGAACTTTAACACATTTCTTGTTTAGCTTCGTTGTAAAATACGAACGGCAACTCCTCAGTACGCGGACAATAGATTAGCTCCCTGGAACGGCTACACCACACTCTTACTGGCGTACTCGCTGTGTATCTCTCGTACGAAGAACTTTTAATATTATTATACACATATAATATAACTTGTACAAACTATTTTGTTTCATTAATTCGCATTGAATTTCTGTTGTAAACAATGCGTTTGTTTACATTATTTTTCATTTAAACTGAACATTAATATTTTGACCATATAATTACGAAATGTATATATACACGTGTAACAATAACATTCTGGTTTTTAA